>JACEFZ010003651.1:242500-422500 GCA_014155875.1 Cepaea nemoralis | reverse complement strand
GAGTAAACTAGGCAGGCCGAGAGAGGGATCAAGCTGCGTGGGCGACACATCGTCGCTACAATTCAGCCCATGGATCGGGATATGGAGAGGCTATTATGCTTTTTTTTTGGGGGGGGGGGGGGGGGAGTACAATGTAACAAAATATCATCTGTCAAGATAACAAGGTGAAAGTAGTATCAGACAGTGAGATCAACACATTGTGCCACATACATTGAAAGGGGGAAGATCAAATAGTTCGACCATCTATGTTAGAATGCAACACCATCAACTACCAGCACTGGCACTACATCAAAGACAATCTGATGCGAGAGCAAGAGAACCACAGACAAGTAAACACATCAAAGACATTCTACAATCACACGGAATGACACTATCCATTGCAACAGTTCTGCGGCTGGAACGTTAACTGATCTCTCCATGACTCTTGGCGGCAAAAGTGAAGATTCTTCTTCTTCTTTCGTTCGCTTGAAATATGTCTATAACTGCAAAGCTGTCTCTTGTATGAATTGAACTGTCTTTTTCAGTTCACACAGCGGTCCATAGAGTTTATCTTCCACTGTCGTCTCTCTAGGCCAGAAGGTTTGCCTAGATATGTTATATTTTGGGCAGTCTTGGAGTATGTGCTCTGCTGTCTGCGACGCCAATCCACATGTGCACATGGCTGTTTCACCAATCTTGAATTTTGTATAAATGTGGTTGCGTAGTCTATTGTGCCCTGTTCTGAGGCGCAGAATAATGACTTGTTCTGGTCTATCCATAACGTGGTAGTCATCTTGAGCAGGTTTTGGTGGCTTTCTGACTGATTTGATCATTCTTTTCTTTTGGTGGTATGTAACGGGCACATCAGGCTGTTCTTCTTTGGCTCCTTCCTTAGCCAATTGATCAGCTCTGTCGTTTCCGGGTACTCCACAGTGGGATGGTATCCACTGTATGGTGACCTTTTGCTGACTGCTAAGTTCAGAAAGTAGTGTCCTTAGTACTGGCAATTTCCCAGACAGGAGCGCCTCGAGTACTGATTTTGCATCTGTCAATAGCACCACAGGTGTACCATTGCTGGTATTTAGTAATTTCTCTGTTGCTATCTTGATTGCCTCAATTTCAGCATCGTAGTTATGGCAGTACTTTCCTGTCGGTACTCTAGCTGTGTCCCTAGTATTATTTGGGTATTCTATGTACACTCCCGCTCCTCCATTTCGAACAGCATTTTGTGCTGACCCATCTGTGTAGACTCGGATCCAGAGGTCCTGTGGGTATTCTTCATCAAGGAAGCTGAGAGTGGCTGTTCTGCGCTGCACACTGTTCTGTTCTTCCTTGTCAAATATTCCTCTCACTTTTGTCTGGATTTGTAATGATAGTCTATGCTCATCTTTCCATGGAGTTCGCTCTGGAATAGTTGTTAGGGGGATACCAACTGTGGGCAGATCGGTGGTTTCTCTGCAGAGTCGTTTGGCATGGTGGATAAAACTACTTCTTTTCAACCGCCCCATTGCTAGGTTTTCAAATCTGTTCTTCACAGGGTGGCCTGGCAAGCTGAGGAACTTTTCTTATTGTATTAGCGTTTTCGTATCTCTGCGCTCACTCAGTGCTTGTGTCCTCCCCATCTTCTCCATTTCCACTATAGGGGTTGATCTCATCCCTCCTGTGGTGACTCTAAGTGCTTGATTTTGCACTTTGTCCAGCTCTTGTAGTGTGGTTTTTGATGCCGAACACCACGCAGTTGACCCGTATTCCAGGTGTGGTCGTATGCTCTGTTGATAAACTTTGCTAAGTATTTTCCCACTGGCTCCCCATGTGGTTCCACTTAGCTTTCTCAGGATGGCTATTTTCCTTCTGGCTTTTGCTACAGCTTTGTTGATGTGCTTTCTCCATGTCAGCCTGCCATCAAATGTTACTCCAAGGTATGTTGGTTCTTTATCGTCTCTTAGGGGTGTTCCATTTATCTGGATGGTCCCAGCCTTTTGTTTTGGAGAGAGGGTAAATAGGGTGGTGCTGCACTTGTCAGTGTTTATGCTGACACACCATCTATTTGCCCATGCAACAAATGTATCTACAGCTCTTTGTAGTAATCTGGTGGCCACTGATGCATGTTCATTTGTGCTCCATAGAACCAGGTCATCGGCGTACATTGCCGCTTTAATTCCATGCGGTAGATTAGCAACGAGATCATTGATGAAGATTAGAAAAAGTGTGGGGGACAAGACTCCGCCCTGGGGAACACCGTGACGCAGTAGTACTTTCTTGCTCTTTAGTCCGTCTATCTGTACTCGGGCTCTTCTGTTGTGCAAGTATGCTTTCACCCATTTGTACATTCTTCCATTGACTTTGCAGTTTCTCAGTTTATTCATCAGACCTTCTTTCCAGACTTTGTCAAAGGCTTTCTTCAAATCTATCCATGCCGCAAGCACCAGCTTCTTCTCTTGGAATGCATCCTCAATTTCTTGAGAGAGGTAGGTTGTCTGATCTTCCGTAGAGTAGCACTGCCTAAAGCCAGCCTGCTGTGGCACAAGGATGTTTTTACTTTCAATGTACCACTGCAGTCTGTGATTGATGATGCGCTCCAGTGTTTTGCAGAGACAGCTGGTGAGGCTAATTGGTTTGTAGCTAGAGGCAATGGAACTATCTTTCCCTGATTTTAGGAGGGGTATCATGATTGCTTCTCTCCAGGCTTGTGGAACACTGCCTAAGGTCCAACTGTTATTGAAAATCTGCAACAGCTTTGCTTTGGCCTCTGTTCCTAGGTTCCTGATCATTTCATTGGAGATACCATCAGCTCCTGGTGACTTTCTCATTTTCAGTTTTGATATGGCTAGCTCCAGTTCGCTGATTGTGATGGGTGCCTCCAGAACCTCATGTACTATTTCCTTCTGTCCTGTATGTTGCCGTTTCTCTCGAATCTATTGTTGTTTCTCTGGACTAATTTTGATATTGTTATCTTGTGCGAATGAGTCCGCAAAATGGTCAGCTGCTTGCTTTCTTGTTAAGATGTTTCCATCTTTATGTAGTGCAATTTTTGAGTTTCTCCCTGTGCCCTCATCGTTAAGTTGTTTTATTAGCTTCCACAATTGCTTTGTGTCTCTTTCAAAGTTCAGAGACTCTGTTTTTTCCTGCCAGCTTTTCCGTCTAGCCTGCAGCTTGGCCCTTTGAAATTTGGCTTTTGCATGCTGGAATTTATTGTGGTGCTCTTGGCTGGGTGTGACCTCTGCTTGCTTTCTACATACTTCCACATCATTATGCAACTGTTCCAGTTCACTACTCCAGTAGGGTTTATATTGTTTACGGGCTCCTCTTGGTACTGTTTCTCGCGCTGCCTGTAGTATGCATTTCCCAAACTCTTCAACTACTTTATTTATGTCTTTCTCAGTGTTCAGGTTTCTAACCAGTATGCTGGTGCGATTCTTGTACATTGCCCAGTCTGCTTTCTTGTAGTTCCACCTCGAGAGGGTGCTGCTTTCACTTACAAGCTCATTTTCTACAGTTAGAAAGACTGGTCGATGGTCGCTGCCACCAAGTTGTTTCCCAACAATTCGTGTAATGTTCCACTCCAGGTCTGGTGAATGAAAAGCCAGGTCAGGTGTAGTTGTAGAGTGCCATGATCTCGAGTAGAAAGTATGTGGGTCGGACGGCTTGTTAACCAAGATGAATCTATTCTCATCCTGCCAGTCTTCCAGTCTCTCTCCTCTCTGGTCCATGTGATCATAGCCCCAACTCTGCGAGTGGCTGTTGAAATCGCCACACACAATCATTTTTTCTGTTAATGGTAGTGTGTCCAGTGCCTGTGGGCGGTCACTTGGACAGTAGTAATTGATCAGATGTAGGTCTGTATAGCCTGTTTTAAGTTTAAGTGTCTGATACTCAGCCCCTTCCATGTAGACTTCGATTTGGGAAGCAGTGATGTTATTTTTTACAAGGGTAAGTATCCCACCTTTTCGCCTGTCCTTTCGGTCAGATCGGTAACACTGGTAGCCTCTGATTTTGAAGGCTATATTTTCGTTGAGGTAAGTTTCTTGCAAGCAACATATGCTTACTTTTTCTTGGTCCAGGATGTTTTCTAATTCTACTTTTTTGTTGTTGACTCCCTCCGCATTCCAGTGCATTATTTTAAGTCTTTGTTTAGTATGGCCAGCTGTTCTATTCTCATGTCCCCTGGCTCCACAGGACATCTGAGAAGGACCTCCAGTAGTTGGGGTTGGACCCTTTCGAGACATAGGGCCCGGCACTGCACCTGCCTGGGGGTCCAAAGCAGGGCGAGCACCATAACTTTTAGCAGTAGTCGACATATTCCATTTTGCGTAATTGCGTGGCATCCTGATTTCTGTGGTGCGCCTCCTGGCTGGTTGCCTCCGTCTTCAGCACCTTTCCTTTGCTAGAGCAGACTGTGGTCTCACTCGAGTTTAGATGTGTACACACGCACACACGTGTCTGCACATGCATGTATGTGTATACACATCTAGAGCACACTGGTTATTTTCCGGCGCCAGATACTCGCCGTCGCCCCTCCTCCTGTTAGTTTAAACAGTTCCGCCACGTGAAGGCCAGGAGTTGGACTTTTGCTGCATAGGTTATGTATTCACGAGCCATTGGATTATTTAAGCAATGTTGGGCGCTCACCCCAACACTGCGCCCCGGCTACATACAGCAATATTTGGAACCAAAAGTGAAGATGATGGTGGTGAAGAAGAAGAAGAAGAAGAAGAAGAAGAAGAAGAAGAAGAAGAAGAAGAAGAAGAAGAAGAAGAAGAAGAAGAAGAAGAAGAAGAAGAAGAAGAAGAAGAAGAAGAAGAAGAAGAAGAAGAAGAAGAAGAAGAAGAAGAAGAGGAGGAGGAAGAGGAAGAAGAAGAAGAAGAAGAAGAAGAAGAAGAAGAAGAAGAAGAAGAAGAAGAAGAAGATGATGATGAGGAGGAGGAGGAGGATGATGATGATGATGATGATGATGATGAGGAGGAGGAGGAGGAGGAGGAGGAGGATAATGATGAGGATGATGAGGATGTTGAGGATGATGATGCTGCTGCTGCTGATGATGATGATGATGATGATGATGATGATGATGATGATGATGATGAGGAGGAGGAGGAGGAGGAGGAGGATAATGATGAGGATGATGAGGATAATGATGATGATGATGATGATAATGATGATGATGATGATGATGATGATGATGACGATGATGATGATGATGACTATGATGATGATGATGATGATGATGATGATGATGATGATGATGATGATGATGATGATGATGATGATGATGATGATGATGATGAAGCACATATTCTAACAGTTCGGTTGTGATATTGACCACGACCCCCATCGAGTACCGACTGGAGTATAACCTTTAAGGGTCCGCATCCACAATAGTCTCCGAGCGTGGGTTCATGACACTACTTACTTACCATACATAAGTCATCGTGGCCAAGAGGCTTAACCCACCTGCGATTTAAGCTTCACGTGTACTGATGGCGGAGTCGTAGGGAATAGTGGGTCCCTTCCACACTCCGGTCAGTCGAGCTTAATCGTTGACTTCTCGTTCAGAAAGCAACGGCAAACTACCAAAATTAAAATTGTCTAGGCCATTAACCTGGGGTTGATCGCAACGTCCTGCAAAGAATATGCCACTTACCATAAACCCAATACACGTGAAGGTGTGGTAAAGCACCTTTACTTTACTTACCCACCCTATAGTAAACGACATTTATTTTACTTACCAACCCTATGGTAAAGTGTTTTTATTTTACTTACCTATCCTATGGTAAAGTGTCTTTACTTTACTTACCCACCCAATGGTAAAGTGTCTTTACTTTACTTACACACCCTATGGTAAATGACCTTTACTATACTTACCCAACCTATGGTAAAGTGTCTTTATTTTACTTACCCACCCTATGGTAACGGGCAATTTACTTTACTTGATAGTCCCAAATTCGCTTCAAAGCGAGGAACATTCTCTTTACAATACCGGCTCACATTACACCCAACAAGTCTCAAACTGTGAGAAAGAATCCGCTACTTTTACTGTTCACTTACAACGTTCAATAACACACCAGCCCTATTTACAAGAAAGGGCCAGTTGATTAACACTAATCGTAAAATAAGATAAACCGAGTAACATCACAACACAACAAACCGACGTTTCGGTCTTAATGACATTCATCAGGAACAGCATAAACAGAATATTCAATTAAACATTAAAACGTTTCTTTTTCGTTCGCTTTTTTTTTTTGTGGTGTTAACTTACTTTGAACTCAACCATAGTCCATACTACTAGTGAGTGCACTGGACTGATGTTTGCGTGTGGATTAGTTTCTCTGTTACCAGTCTCCCTTACCATCAGGCGAACCCACACCGACTTCTGAGGTACTTGTAATTTATGACCCCAAGTCAAGGACGAGAAGTCAACATTTTAGTCCAACTGACTAGTGTAGGGGTTGAACCCGTTACCTCGTTATCAGCATACCGGGTGTTTAAAAGCGAACAACCCTACCCATTCGGCCATGCAGACCTCCCGTTGCCAGTTTAATTTTACAGAGTCGATACCACTGTTCTAAATCAACAATGGTTTCCAGCGGTGAATCACAATAACAAAGTCACAAACAACAGATTGCATGATTTATTGCCTGGTATATTTCGCTGATAAATTCAGAAAGCAATGGCAAACTACTGAGCGTAAGCTTGCCAAGAGATCACAGCAGCGGAAAATGCTGGCGTTGACTGCAACGTTCTGTAAAAGGGTATACAACTAACTTTAACTTTAACATATTTTGCTGCATCTCGTCAGGTATATACTGCAGATTTCACAGGACAAACACTAAAGCAAAGAGATAAATCCTAAAAGCTGAAATATGTATACACACATATTCCTACAGTTATTTAAATTGTCTTCACTACGATTTATACAGAAATCCAATTTTTGTGCAAACTTTCTTGAAAGAAATGACAGTCGGTTTAAAACTAAAGTAGTAAACAATTTGAATTACTGTGGGAATATGTGTGTGTTTCAATTTCAAGGCTTTTTCTCTTGTTTTTATGTATGGTGTGTGAACTCTGCACTACACACCTGAAGAGAAACAGCGAAATAATACTAATAATTTGCCCTGAGGCAGTTTACTGCTATGGATCTGTAATGCTATAAGGCTATCACATTTTCTGGTGGAACTACGGAGTTCATGCTTTGTGCGATGATTTCCACGCTGCGGAAAGAGACTGAGTCATGTGGGATAAAAACCTGGTGCAATGAAGTCGACCCTGTCAAATTTTAAGCGACTTTTTAAGCGATATTTTCTGGGCCTGAATGCACGGAGGAATATGTGGCTGGTTGTTTGTTTTTTAAACCTCACTTAGCAATCCAGTAAGTCTCTGGATTGCCTTATGCCACAGTAATGTGTGGCTGCTGGACTTTAGTGACTGCCGCTTTCATCGACGATGAACTGTATTTTTCGTGGAGGACGTTTGTGTTGGCATTCTGGTGGTGGCATTATGCACAGTATACTTAAGAGGGCTGTTGACTTGTCGAGACTCCTCTGTCTGTTCCACTTTTCACATTGGGCAGTGAGGAGAATTTTGTGTGATATTCACTGGTGCAGGAACGGAGCATAATGGGGACGACCCGTTAACGTGAAGTTGGAACCGCAGCTAATGACTTCACTTAGCGAGACGACGAGCGCAGATTTAGCGTTATAGTATTAGACAACAGATCCTACTACAACTCATGACTGACCCTAGGCCACTGTGTATATAAGAAAATAAACTAACTACTACACCACCACGGGTTTGATCAGAAGAAAGAAACAGATCAATAACACGATGAGAGATAAATAAAAACCTCATATAAGAAAGTCAATCAAATGGAAAACTATTTTTATGTTCATCTTTTTAACGCTTGCCATTCTAGCTCTATCTCACGGGACCAGGTGACAATTTTCATGCAACTTCCTGCGAGGCCACTGGCACAGCTCCGACATTCCCTTGTCAATTTGCGCATACTCCGTGTCGGCGATTGCGGAGTGGCAGCGAGGAAAGGCGCTGGGGTGAGGGTGACATGCCAGAGATATGTCTGTAGATTTCGCTCCACGGTGAATATATGTCTTCGAGAGGATGAAGAGGCAGAGGGAAGAAAGAAGGGAGAGGAGTGGAGGCAAAGAAGGAGGGCGAAAGGATGGAACGAAGGAGAGAGAGAAAGAGAGAGAGAGAGAGAGAGAGTGTGTGTGGGTGGAGAGAGGAAAAATTGCGAGAAGATGGAAGGAAGGATAGATAGAAGATGGATTGAAAGAGGGGAGGGGAGCAAGGGGATTGAGATAGGGAAGCTGGCGAAAGGATGGAAGAAAAGAGACATAGATGGTGGATGGAAGGTGCGATAGAGGATGGAGAAAGGGAAGTATACGAGAGGATGTTAGGAAGGATAGAAAGAATGGAGAGAGGAAAGAGGACGAGAGGTTGGAGAGAGAAAATGGGGCGACATAATGTAAGGAAGGAGAGAGAATTTGTAGAGAGGGAAGAAGAACGAGAGACTGAAAGGAAGGAGAGAGAGGAGGGAGAGAAGGAAGACGGGCGAGAAGATAGAGGGAATAAAGAAGAGCAAGAGGATGGGCGCAATTAAGGAGAGGGAGAGGATAGAGGAATGGAAGGAAAGAGAGAGGATGGAGGTGAATAAAGGAGAGCGAGAAGATGGAGAAAAGGAAGGAGAGAGAGAGGATGGGGTAGTGAAGGCAATCGAGAGGATGGAGAGAATGAAGGTGAGAGAGGATGGAGAGAATAAGGCGAACGAGAGGATGGAGAGAAGCAAGGAGACCTTTTCACGCCTGTAGACATGTTATGTATATAGTGCTAGTCCTCTATGTGTGTAGACCCTCGTCACTCGATGTGTGATGTGGTCAAAGTCACGCGGCCGAGTTTACTTCCCAGAACATTCCCTGATACCAATTTTATTCTGGGTTGACCTGGCAGTGTAATAGTCCACAAATGGCATTTCCGCACCATCATTGGATGTCACGTGATCTGCTCCACACAACTATAACAGCAGACGACGTGTGTAGCGCTGGTGGGTAACCAGTTAACAACTGTAACAGTCAATCTCCAACATCAGAACAAAAGGTGCACACCATGTCCAAAAATATCAATTTATTGAGCAAAATTCACCAATGTTCCCAAACAGACAATCACCAATCCAACACTGACCGTATTGGCATATAGTAAGACTGACGTGGTTACCGATCAATTACGGTGCGTATGTCTGACCCATCTATCAGTGCTCACTTGTGCAGCACCCCCTTCCACACTCTACGCTGAGCTCCAACTTTCCAATTAATTAATACCAAAAACTTAATTTCCGAAAAATCAACCTGTAAAAACTCTCGGCGTGGCTCTACTGCTGAACTCTCGAAGCGAACTTCCAGCTAAGTAGCTAAAGTTCAGACAGTACACTCTTTCCACATACACTCTGAGCTCAATTCTAACATCCTCCCCCGTCAACTCTAGGCGGGAACTCTTAATGTACTGCCTACTTTCCGGGCAGCTCTCCCATCCACACTCTATGCTGAACTCTCAATTCGCAATTAATTGAAAACTAAAAACTCTCGGCAGCACCACCTTCAACTCTCTGTGGTCAACTCCGAGTCTCTATGTGGCCAACTCCGAGTCTCTACTGTGGTCAATTCCGAGTCTTTAAAGTGGTGGACTCAGTCTCTAATGTAGTCAACTCCGAGTCTCTACTGTGCTGAACTCCGAATGTCCTCCCTCAGCCCTTCAGGCCAAACTCAGAATGAACTAGAGATAACTTCGGGCAACACCCCCTTCACCGTTCTAAGCTGAACTGTCTACTGCTGCAATTTGATCCTCTTAAATACCCTTCTAATCCCTGAGCACATCATCATGCTTTTCTCATTAGACTAGACGTGTCACTACAGCACGATTTTGTTCTTTAACATTTTAAACTCTAAGTACTCTTCTTGGACCAGACATAATAAACCCGAATAAGCCCAAGGCTTCCTCGTGCAGCCTTATCTTCCATGCAACAACTCTGACTTGCTGATGTTTTCTACCAGACCACATACAACCTAGCTGACCTTCTTCCACTAAGCTAACCTTTTACACAGTCAACCAGTCAACGAATCAACCAACCAGCAAACCAACCAACCAATCAACCAACCAATTAACCGGCCAATCAACCACACAATCAGCCAACCAATCAATTAACCCTTATAGCAATGTTATATGTACAATTGACAGACTGAAATGAGAAATCAAACTATTTTTAATAAGGCCAAGATAAAAGGTAAATTTACTGCAAGTATTGACAGTTTCGAACAGAGGCCCAGATATAAGGTAATTTTATCAATAATAAAGATGATTCTTAACGACCACTTCCGCTTCATTTTATATCAAACTCCCATCCATTCCCGTCATTATGTCTCCGTTTTCATAACTAGCACTTTAATGATCAAAGCCACATCTAAAACAATAATATCAGTATTCAATGTCCGTTATTTCAGAATTAAAGTGTTCACCTGTCGACTTCGCTTCTCATTATCCCTCACCACCTACAGGTGAGCTCGTTCATCAGCTCGGCAAAGTGTTACAAAAGACAATCCTGTCGAGCCGCAGTGACTAATAGCTAACTGATTCACATGGGTATTTGGTTGTGCATTTTCAGGCTAGCTCGTGTGTGGTCTGGATACATGCTGGGCAGAGGAACAATATACTGAAAATTGTCTGTTACTGATAGAATGTTGTAATTTTTTTTCTTATTTGTAATGTTTTGTTTTGTAAATGAGCCTCTGTGCACTTTTAACAGTTTAAGTCTCGGGTTTCAAATACTAAGTGATTCGAAATTAATTCCGTTGTTTTGAATGTCTTATTTTTTAAACTACAGTTGAATAATGTTCAATGGTGTTATCTATTTGTTATGAAGCCGAGGGTGAATATCCTTACAGGAATGTGAGGTAGAGCGCCCAAAGCTGTCTGCGTTTGGGCCAAAGAGGTAGAACTTTTTTATTTTTAAAGATACACAGAGATAGAAGAAACAGAGATAAAGAGAGGAACCTCTCACGACACCCAACTAACAAGAACAGGGAAAGTAAACAGAAAGAAAGGGTTCAAGGATTCTAGAGATAGAGGCTGGGACTACTATTCATCTTCCAGCCCAATCACTGGATTGAACTACCGGAACATAACAGCAACAGTTATAACGTAAGTACATAGTTCACTTCCTGTTAGTTACTATGAGCCGTGTACAGTTGTTTTGTTTTTGTTGTCCCTTTGATACAGACTTCGGTGGAAAAGTTCGACTGTGTCTGTGTGTTTTCCCATTCGTCGAGCTTCTTAGCCATATGTTGTTTTGTATTAGGACTTCAACGGCGATTATTGCTATTGGGGATTGTAACATAATATATTCTGTTCACAATGCTAAAACACCAGAAACACTGGGACCAGGCTGTCTCTATGTTAGGGACGATTGACAGGGAAATGCCTAGGTTTTCTAGAATTAACAATTCACCACTTTGCTCCTTCTCCTTGTGAAAAATTGTCAACGACTGGAGTTGAAAACAAGCTGATATAAGATGAACACCTGGCGTTTGATCACAGGCGAGATAGCGGAATGAGACCATCCCAGAAGAAGCTTGTCTGGATCAGTGTCACGAGGAATTACCGCTAGGCAAGAGACAAGGGCGACATCCGGGAAGATTATTTCCCTTTTCTTAAGATTATTCCCCCTTTTCATCACTGGAGATAACTGCAAGTTACCTACCTCTTGTCTCTACTATTGTGGAATGTTTATGTACACTGCCACGGAGAATTTAACGCCTACACCAAGGATGGGAAGAACAGATAACATTACCTTCTCCACCCCCAATTACATACATGTCAACAGCCCTACCCGCACTGGAGTGACGTCATGTTCGTGCGAAAACGGAGTCAATCCATTGGAGAAAAAGGTACAGCCTATTGACATAAATTATGTTAATAAGGAAATCCCGGGGATGTTTGCAAAATAGCGAAAAATTGGCTGGCAGTCACCAGAGATGACCTAACGGAACAGGGCGTGTTGGCCAGTCGGCTACTGTTGTTGTAGTGTTGTGTTTTTGTTCAAATTCATAATGGTTTTTGGTAAGTTGAAAGCTTTGTATATGCGCTGTTCAGTTATTGAACGTTCTATAGAAGTAAACAAAGATATACATCTTTTCTTTATTGACTACACAAAGGCTTTCGATAGAGTAAGACATGTCAACATGGTAGATATGCTTGCAGATCTACAGATTGGTGGGGAAGACATTAGACTTATAAGAAACATATATTGGAAACACCAAGCTGCCATAAGGATTGATAATGAAGTGGAACAATATCAGCCTATTACGAAAGGTGTTAGGCAGGGATGTGTAATGTCTCCAAATCTTTCTTTCCCTATGCAGTGAAAATATTTTCAGAAATGTAGACGATATAAATGGAATCAGCATTGGAGGACGAAACATCAATAACATTAGATATGCAGATGATACATTATTGATTGCAGACAATAAGCAGGATCTGCAACAATTAGTAGATGCGGTTGTTGCACATGGTGAACAATTGGGATTAGAATTAAATTGTAAAAAGACACAGATTATGGTCGTCACTAGGAGGAACGAAGTACCGCAATGTAATATACAAGTAAATGGGAATATTCTTCAACAAGTGAATCGGTACAATTATGTCGGAACAGTCATAACATCTGATGGGAGATGCCTTGTAGGGATTAGAACAAGAATCGCCATGGCGAAAGTAGTCTTTAGCAAGACGAAACACATACTGACCAATAAAAAGATGTCAATTGAAACGAGAAAAAGAGTGTTGAGGTGCTACATGGAGCCTGTTCTTTTGTACGGAAATGAAACTTGGACAATGAGCAGCCAAGATGAAAAACATCTGTTGGCTGAAGAAATGTGCTTTCTGAGGAACATGCAAAGAATACCATGGACAGACAGAAAACCAATGATCAAGTACTACAGGAAGCAAATGAAAATCGTGAATTGATTAGAGAAATTAGATGTAGACATTCAAAATTTTTTTGACATGTTATGAGAAGAAATGTATTGTAGAACTTGGTGACAACTGGCAAGATCGAAGGGAACGACCAAGAGGAAGACCGAGAAGTAAATACCTAAATGGCTTGGCCACATGGCATGGTCGAGACAGGAACACTGAGCTGATCCACGACTCTGGTAATCGAGTGAAATGGCGAGTCATGAGTATCTTTATGAAGTTATAGTGTAGTCACGTGGGGAGAATATGTGATTATTTCCTCGACTTAGGGAAATAGTGATTGAACTTTATTCTTGTTCTGTTCATACAACATATGAGAGATGTACATCACTTCCTCTAGTCCAGGGTTCTCAACCGGTGGGTAATTCTCCTCACCCCCCCCCCCCTCTCCCCGGGGGGGGGGGGGGATTTTAGGATTTGCAGGGGGGGGGGGGGAGGAATTAAGATTATTTCAAGATCGCGTTAATACAAAAACCGATTACTTGATATTGTTTTTCCCTTCATACTGTACGGTTCTGTCCGTCTCACCCTTCTGAAATTCGTTTTATAAAGTAAGTAGACCCACAAATTACGTTTTATGTGGACGTGTAGACTTGTTTTAGTATGTGCTATTAAATTTAGCTTCCATTTTTACATATACTGTGTAGGGGCGTGGCGGGACTTTTAGGTAGGAAATACGAAAGCAGGGAATAACGTTCTGAAAATATGGTGAAGGGGGGCACGGGCCAAAAAAAGGTTGAGAAACCACAGCTCTAATCATTCAGAATTTCAATGTGTAATTTTGTTTCCACGGGAACTATCATGAGGTTTTTCTATAATATCACCTGTAGTTCTTATAGATGATATTTTGCTGGAACTCTTTTATAATTTCTTTGTCTTTAAATTCAGAGGAGACTATGTTTCTGTACATGTGTGTTCATATATGGAGAATTATTAGTGAAATTATTTGTAAGTGTATGCATGAATATGAGGTTACTATACATTTATACAAGAAGGAGGAGCACTGCCGAGACGGAGAAATGGCATCGCCCTTGCTGCTGTCCACCAGATATTCTCGGCGCTAGAACCTTGAAATAACGAGAATGATTCTCCTCCATAAGGCAGTTTTGAGAGAAGACATGTTAATATAGGGAGTGAGGGACTGCATCCGATGTGAGGTGATGGGGCCCGATAGGGCCAGGTCTAAGTGACCCATACTTGAGTCATAAACACTTCACCTCCCCCTTCT
Organism: Cepaea nemoralis; assembly: GCA_014155875.1. NCBI lineage: Eukaryota > Metazoa > Mollusca > Gastropoda > Stylommatophora > Helicidae > Cepaea > Cepaea nemoralis. The sequence goes on along the minus strand of JACEFZ010003651.1, from coordinate 408,264 downwards.
CTGTCTCGCTCTCTCTCTCTCTCTTTCTCTCTCCTTCTTTATTGTTGTTGGTGTTTGGTGAGTGTTGTGTTTTCTTATTCACTTGTTTTTGTGGGTATGGCTCTAGTGTTTGGCACATATTGTTCACAGGAAATGGTAGTTTCTTAATTGGGATGAAAAGGTCGTTATTTGGCTGAGACTGGAATATACTCCATAATGCTGTATATTATCTACAAGAGAATCAGAGTCATTTATGAGAGATGACCGGAATTTGCCTTGCTATTTCTTCAAGAATAAATTCCCCTAAATCCTCATTGACCTCTCAGGTTTTCACAGCGTCCTCAGCATATGACAACTAGCTAACCACCATGTTGGTCTCCTCTTTTAATGAGTGCTTTGCCAACCAAAGACATACTTAGGACATCAGAGTTGACATGTGTAAGGTCCAGACCCTATAAACTTTCAACATTAATCTTCCGTGTGTGTGTGGTGATTGTCTGTGATCAGGAACTGTTGTCTTTGATTTGATAGTCCGCGTGCTATAAGGGACTTTTTTTTATAATTAAACTGTGGCGTTAATATAAGAGACATTTGTTTAAAGATATGGATTCTGCGGACTCAAAATAATTAGACATCATTTATGAGTTTACAATGTTTTTCTCGATTGTATTATTTTTAATTTGTGTATTGCCATATGCCACTCGAACATACACACAGGAACCCTTCCTCCGTTGTTATCTCAATAGACTGTTATAATTTATAATCACGAGTTGTTTCTTTGATTGTTACTGAGTGTTATGCATTAATATATGTAATTTCATTTGTAATACGTTCAAATGGACATCATCAATATGGAGCTAACTGTGGCAAGACAATCACCAGGACTTTCAGTGTGTCCAGATTTAGTGTCTTATCTGAAGTTCGATAGCTTTCGTGTGCTCCATGGCCTTCTGTGAGAACAGCCTAACTATCAAATCTTCCCCCATCCCTAGGGAGTCTTATTGAGCCGTTTCGAGGTTTTCTTATATCAGGAGGTCTTTTCAGAAGTGTGGAATCCCTCTCCAATCTATGTTCTACCCGCCACAAGGATGTGACATGTCAGACCCTCACACATTCTTGGCCACGGAGCCATGATGACTATCCTTCATCTCCGCTTTTACTTCCCAGACAATTCCAAGACATTCTTAAAATTATTCGATAGCCGTTTATGAGCTGGCACTTTAGCGACGTTGAAAGATAACTGCGCTGGTTATGTCATGTGCAAGGTCCCATAGGGGTTCATCGCTTGCTAAAATGAGGAAAAGATTGGCCACCTATTCCTCTCCCCCGCTTCCAGGCCTACAAAATGTGATGGCTCTATCACATCACAGATCTATAGACTCATAGAGACATATTAAATGTTACCTGGGGAAAGAACAGGCGGACATATTGGCTGGCTCTGCAGAACTTGGTGGAGTATTGATGCATGACAAGGCAGACGTGGTTGCGGCCTTGTGGGAGCACGTGCACACCTCGGAGGAGCAAATGGATCACCATGGTCTGGCAAGAATGCGACAGAGAGGAGTGACAAGGGGATCTGGCCGACGATCGACGCTCAGAGGAAAGGCGAGACGGACATATAATCAGATTGCTACTGGTACTATTAGTGTTGGAACTCTTCTCTGGCTGCTGAGGATGGGGACGGAGCGCTTATGGGAATGCCCCGAATGCTGTGATGTCAGTTCCTAAATCAATCAATCAATCAATCAATCAATAAAATGTTACCCATTTATGAGGCTGGGTCTATCCCAGAGCAATCTTTTTCTTCTTCTTCTATTCTTTATTCATGATTGTAGCATAGGCAATTAAACATGTAACACCCAACCGTCCTGTATGGTATTATCGAGTGCAGCTCCCGCCATGTCATCTCTACCAACGAATACAATTTTTAAAACAACTCATCAAGTGTAGAGCTGGGTTTATAGCCTGACGTTACAGAACTCTGAACATTTCCATACGCGCTACATCCTCAACTTCAACAACTAGGAAGACGACCATAACTTCTTCCTTCTTACAATTCAGTTACAATCTTAGTAGCTCATTGTGTACATTACAGTATCAACTAAATGTGGCAGATCCTGTTTTTATCTGCAAATATGCTGTATAATCTGCATATCTCGTGCTATTGATGTTATGTCCTCAGATGGCGATTCATCTCATACACGCACGCACGCACGCACACACACACACACACACACACACACACACACACACACACACATATATATATATATATATATATATATATATATATATATATATTATATATATATATATATATATATATTATATATTTAAATTTTGCATTTAAATTTCTACTTTTTAGGCGGAAATATATGTGGAAATTGTACACTCCTGGCGCACAACGCCCTTGATTGTGCTGGTATTAATCGAGTTCATTATTAATTGTTATGTTCTTTTTAGAATATGTTCTTTACAAGTCTAAGAATTTTGTCGTAAATTAGCAGACTTGCAATGATGTTTATCATTGCGACGTGTTTTTCTCTATCTAAAGCCTGTATGTATGTCTTATTAACATCCGCCGGACGTTCTATTAATGTTTTCAGCAAATGCACATCACGTTTTATAGCCACCCCTAAGATATTTTACATTAGATTCATAGTAAAGATACGTGGTTAACATAACTGGTTTAGATATTTGAGATAAATTGTTTAGATAAATTGTTTAGATAAAGTAATATCAGGAGCTAAATTAATTAATCGTGTTTTACTAACTAATCACAGATGTGTAACGGTACAACTAAATATTCGTTTATTGAATTATTGGTTTACTTTAACGACTGCTCGCTGAGTTTTGTTGATTGTGCATTGGTTAAATAATGTGTTTTTCTTTTCGCTCGATTTGAACTCAGTCGTAGTCCATACACATGCTACTACTTCTAGTTCTATGGACTGTTGTTTGCGCGTGGATTAGCTTTCCCTGCTACCAGTGTTCCTCGCCAGCAGGCGAACCCACTCCGACTTCTGAGCTACTTGTAATTTACATCCCCTCTCCAGGATGAGAAACCAATATTTTTGTCCAACTGACCGGTGCAGGGATTGAACCCTCTACCTTGATTTTCTTCATCTTCTTATTTGAAAATAAATTCGTTCGTTCGTTCTTTCCTTCATTCGTTCTTTCCTTCGTTCGTTCTTTCCTTCGTTCATTCTTTCCTTCGTTCCTTCGTTCGTTCCTTCGTTCGTTTGTTCGTTCGTTCATTCCTTCGTTCGTTCATTCGTTCCTTCGTTCATTCATTCATTCGTTCATTCCTTCGTTCATTCCTTCGTTTGTTCCTTCATTCGTTCCTTCGTTCGTTCGTTCGTTCCTTCGTTCATCTTACCTGTATCGTGAATTGTACTATAGGCTACCATAGCAACCACCTCACTCCGTGTCGTCATATTTTTTTGCTATCACTTTCAGTTCCTCCACGCCCTCGCCACATTATACATCCCTATCTGTAATTTCCTCCTCTGAGTGATATCACATCTCCTCATATTTCGTTTTACCTCTTAGTTCAAGACACAGAACTTTCTAGTTATGCTATTCGCTGGTTTTCTCAATGCTTGTTTTATTCAGCGTTATCCTCTGATCTTTTGTTTTCTTTGGTAATTGTTTAGTTCTTTCCATGAGCAGTAGACCGCCTTGCGTTGGTTTTTATAAATGGTATGAAAATGGTATGGTTCAGAAAGCAATGACAAGCTACTGAACGTAAACTTGCCAAGAAATCACAAACAGCCCAAAAAACTGCCGGGGTTGACTGCAAAGGATATGCAACTAATTAACTTCCACTAGCAGCACCTATAGTGATTCCTTCATAACAACTTAGTTCTTCCATTCTGGGTATGCGAAATTTTAACCAAAAAGTATATAATTGATCAATAATAGGTTTCATCGTTCTCCATGTTTCTAATCTATAGGGTAGTACTGATTTACAGCTAGAATTAAATAGTCTATGTTTGGTGCCAAGTTTCTTCTTCTTTGCGTTCATCCGGAGTGTTTTATTTTTTTCAGATGTGATTGCGGTGTGTCTAGTTAGGCACCCTTGGGCCGAAACCCTTAAGCCAACACATCCGACTTTTAGCGTGCATTTTTGACAGGTTAGCATTCCTGGGAGACTCTCACTTTTGTAGTACCGTTCACATCCCAACTAGTCAGGTTGGAACGGTCGAAGACTTCACGGTCATCACTCAAGGGAAGGCAGGGACAGCCCATGGCATTTTCCTCCATCCAGGGTGGCTTCCATAATTGCAGAGCCGACACATAGCGCTCTAGCTGGCCTCACCGAGGAAATCGTCACGTCATGCTCATGGCTGCTTTAATTCCTCACTTCTACATCTGGGCATTTCGTTCGCCTCGGGCTGTTCCCGCACAAACCAGACCGGTCTGCAGACGTTATCGACACGTGCTTGTCGTTGTGTCCGGGACAATATAGCCAGAACTGTTCGGTACACGACTGACATTCGGAAACCAGCTAGTCAGAGCTGTTCCGGACACGAGGGGCATTCGGAAAACTAGGTAGTCAGAGCTGTTCCTAGCACGAGGGACATTCGGAAGACTAGTTGGTCAGAGCTTTTCCGACCATGAAAGATATTTCACTCGGACGTAATTGCGTAGTGCTTATTTTGCCACCCGTAGGCCAGCACTTCCGACTTCGGCGAGCATTTTTTTTAATGAGGTTTGCCTTCCTCGGGGTGCCAAGTTTAATATCTTCTATCTTTCACAAATTTCCTAGCGCTATGATAGCTCATCTTGTCTTTTGTATACTTATTTTAATGGCGCTATCTGTTCGCCAGTCATTGTCTACATAGCAACTAAAATAGGTTCATCATTCCGCCTTTCGAATTGAAGTTGCACCCAGGGATATCATATTATAATTTGTTCAATTTAGCCATAACCATATTCGTTGCCAACATTTTGAACCAAAACAAATCTGCTGTATCAAACACGTAGTTACAGCTTTAACACACACTGTCGTCATGGGATGATCTGAGTCTCTCCATTCCAGATTGGGACTATCCACCTTGTTTCACCACTTGTACACAAGACGAAGCTCACAATAATAATGTTTCCTCCTGGCTAGTCACCGTGCGATAGGTACTTCCCAGAGTCACTATCCTTTATCTCTCCCATACTTCACTCCGGATTGATGCATCAAACATATGACTTTAGAACATTCGTTGGGAACAGAAAATACTGAAACTACTACTAGTACTTCTTCTTCTGCGATCAACGTTTCCTATGGGTGACGCGAAGCATCCATTGTAGTGTGTAGATGTTCTCTTTCTAGTCTCGTGCCACTTGGGTCGATATCTTCCGATTTTGAGGGTTGAGGATTCTTTTCTAGATTTCTTCTCCCATAGAAGATTATTGTCCTGCATTAAAACAATTACACGGAGTATTGCACTTTCAGCACACGACTCCTTTCGAGTAGTCACAGAGATCTGACTCCAATACCTCACCGAGGCTCTTTGACAGGAGACCAATAGACGTGGCAGGATTGTTGGTTGCGGAATGCTCTGGAATTCAGAGCATATCTTTCAATAGGGGATCTGTGTTTGAGCTGGTGACGTTCTTAAGTCTGATGTGTTGGTGTTCAGACTGCCTGAGCCATGGGAACAACATGCATCCATTGGAGTGTGGTTAGCGAAAATTGTCCTCGTGACTTACTTCCCAAGTAGAATCTGCACTGGACATGTGCTGTGGAGATCTTCCTTTTATCCACGCCCAGAAACCAAGGGGTGTGTGCACGAACGGATACTGGAACTTATGTCTGTAGAGTGTGGAAAGGCTTATTAGGAGAATACCAAGATTCAGCATAGTAAATACGGAGTGGCTGGGATTAGGCAGAGGTGAGTAATATTCACAAAGCGGTTTTTTGGGGGTATTTCAACAAATACTATAGAAAGTCCCAGGGCGGATATTGAAGTCAGAGTGTTAAGGGTTAGGCCTTCACATATTCTAGGTAGCGGCATAATGAAGTGAGCGGCCATTGGGGAATTTAGGAATTTGGGAAAACAAAATTGATAACAGATACAATAAATAAAAAGTAAATAAACGACGCATTTACACATCTTAAGCTACGTTGGTATATGGTGTTAGACTATCAATTAAAACTCAATGGGTGGTGTGGTCAGTAGCACGCCTGCTGCTTTTACTTCCTAGACATTTCCTGATGCTTATTTTAGACTGGATCGACTTGGAAGCACAGGTCCATTTTAAAGATCCACCCGGATAACGGGTTCTAAAGAATGAATACCAAGTGCACATACAGGGAGGGAGAACCTAGGGGACCATTAAATAAGGACTAATACCCAAGCTGTTGTCAACCAATCACATACCCATTTTCATTCTCTTCGGAGAGGGAGGGAAAAACTATTAACAACATCCTGAAAGGTCGAGATACGGCAACGAAATGGACGTCTAAACAAGGATGTGAAGAATGTCTAAGGCTTCTGTGCGTACATTAATAGTCAAGGTCGGTCGTCAAGTCTGTCTGCTGCCGAATATTAACACGGAATCGACAAATAACCGTTAATCTGACCTCAGATGTTTCCGAGATAACAAATTGGGAGTGTTTGTTCCACAGAAAGCACGACATTTCGGTCATGCGCACTACAACGTTATTCTCAGTCATCCGGCTAGCGAGGTTCGCTATTATTAGTTTGTGTGACAGGGTTCTTGTGAACTGGGGTTATAATTAAATTGTTAGAAGATACAGACTATGGTTGTTGTTACTACAAATAAGGAAAAACCAATGTAATAATACAGGTAAATGTGAATATTCTTAAACACGTGAATAGGTACAACTATCTCGGAAGAGTTAAAACATATGATGGGAGGTGCCAAGAAGAAATGAGAACAAGAAATGCCATTTCAAAGGTAGTCTTTAGCCAGATGAAAAACATACTGAACAATTAAAAAAAAAATGTTAATTGAAACGAGATATAGAGTGTTGAAGTGTTAAATAGAACCCGTACTTTTGTATGGATATGAAGCGTGGACAATGAGCAGACAAGCTGAAAAAAAACATCTGATGGCTGTGGAAATGTGGTTTCTGAGAAAAATGCAAAGACTACCATGGACAGACAGATCAACCAATGACCAAGTCCTACAAGAAACAAATGAAAACCGTAAACGGATTACAGAAAGTAAATCTAGACAGTCAGAGTTCTTTAGACATGTTATGAGAAGACATAAATTGGAGAACCTAGTGACAACCGGCAACATTGAGGGGTAAAAACAAAAGTGGGGCGGAGAAGTAAATACCCGGATGGCTGGGCCACGTTGTGTGGTCGATACAGGAACACAGAGTTGATCCACGACTCTGGTGATCGAGTGAGATGGCGAAACATGACGCTTATCGGCATGGCACATGATGATGATGATTGGGTGCTTGACTTTCTCAGTTAAGAGTTAAAACAGGAGACCATGTGAATGTTATTTGTTCTTCTCGTCCTCCTTTTACCTCGGTGGAATACTGGAGGAAATGCAAAGATTCTATTTGTATCCTTTATGTCTAATGGGCTTTGAAAGTTGGTATTTAATACATCAATCCATCTTTTCCATGGTCGTCCTCTTCTTATGTATCCATTATATTTCTTCAGTGTAGCTCTTTGTGACAAATGGTACCATGGCACATTAAACACTTTTTAAAAAAGCCTTGGCAGTTAAAACCACAAAGAGCAGGCCAGAATGTCAGTAAAAAGAGATTGCCTGCATGTTCTCTACAGGGCGTCGCAGTCCAATTCCAGAATTGCGTTACTGTCTGTCATTTACTATACGAGATTACGTACAGTAGTTTGCCACTGATTTCTGAACGACAAACGCTTATATCATTATTAAAAACCAACATAAAGCTGTCTGCTTCGGAACTGTATGCAGCTGATTTCCACCGCAATATGCGGAGTTTCGAATAGCACTCGCTACCCGTTCACCACAGACGTAATGCCACAACAATTGCAAAATTTTCAGAGTAAACTACCATCGCCGGTCTTCCTGGCTTAAGAGTAACGTCTTTCTCTGTATTCCCGTATATTCTCGCCAGTCAGTAACTCAGCTGCACGAGAATCGGCAGCGCTGGTAACTTACGGGGGTATGTGAGCCGGTCCCTAAGAAACTAACGGCAAACTACTGCCTAGTTCATCAACAGCAGCTGGAAAATGCTGGTGTTGACTGCAACGTCCTGCAAGGGATATGCAATTTTTAAAAAATACCACCACACGGGTAGATAAGAGTCCATGTTCCTGGAAGGAGTCTATAAAACCTGAACATTACACAAAGGTTGAATAGTGGCTAGACACTTGATTCGGCATGGTCATCGTGAGTTCAATCCCCAGTTGAGCGAATTCGGATATTTTATTATTATTATTATTATTATCTGGGCACCCAGGTCAACGCAGCCTGAAATGGGAACTAAGAATGTCTTGGAATGTCAAGGCCGGGGTGATACTAACCTCATCACTCACCAAGTACCGATTGATCTATACAATTATATGAATCTGGCAACAGATGTCTGATGCGTCTTAAGGCTTTTATGATGACGTTGGACGCAATGACATCTACGGTAGTCACGGAGTGTTTAAACGTGATACAGAGATAAGAAGAGAACTAGTGAACGTATAATACGACTAATTCGTGTAGACAGACGACCCCGGGCACACATTATAATTTGTAACGTTATTAATAATACTGATTGGCCCTTGCAAAGACGATACTGTGATTTATGTCTCTACACTTTATTCCAGTCATTTCAGGTTTCTCTGTTATTTCTTTACCACAGAAAATCATTAATTGGCCAGGGCAACGTACCCTACATAGCCGTTGGCAGAATCGCTACGGATGTTTGTTGTCTTCGTTCCCGGACATGCGGGAGTTGAGGGACATGAACGAGCTGATAGACTTACTGGCTCTGAATCCCCTGCAGATGGCCAGCCCATGGATCATGCCGATGTTACCAATACCCTTAGAGAGATGTCGAGATGGAGACTTTCCCTCCATTGAATTCATATTGTTGTCTAGAATGAGATACTCTGGAGTAAGAATGGGCACCGAAGACCCAAGAGGCACGTGGGGAGAACGAGGGGCCTCGTCATCAACACAGAACTAGCACGATTAGCCACCGGACGCTGATGCATATCTTGGGAGTGGGGAAAGAGTGATAACCTATGAACTTGTTCGGAGAGCAAGGATGATATCCAACAGATAACAGGAAACATTTAGTGACATAAGGAACAGGGTTCTCAATGAGGAGCAGGATTCTCCATGAGGGACAACTAACGAAGGCATTTCAGATCAGAGCAGACGTGAGGCAGGGATCCCTCTCGTCACCTTTGCTGGTCTTACTGACCCATAGACTGGATTATGAAGACAACAACAAGCACTGCCAGACATAGAATTTAATGGACTCTTAACAAAACAATGATCTGGACTTCGCTGACGGCATCGCCCTCTTGTCACACACGAAAGCCCATGCAGGATAAACGAAACCCATTCGATAGGAGGTCATAACAATTAGGTTTATAAATGCATAGAGGAAATATAAAAGTAATGAGGATAAATCAAGCAAATGGTAACCTCTCCTTTCTGTGGGAAACCTCAGTCAAGAGACGGAATAATACACCTACCTAGCTAGCACTGTAGACAAAGGGGATGGGACATGTAAAGATATCAGAATAAGAATACAGAAGGCTTGTGGAGCTTTTATAACACTGGGAAATTTGTGGAAGTCAAGGAAATTAAATTTAGCACAACATTTAAAATATTCAATTCTGACGTTAAATAAGTACTACAGTATGGATCATAAACATAAAAAACATAGAAAATAATTACAAATAAACCACAAACATTCGCTAAATTGTGTCTGCGCAGAATAGAAGAAATACAATGGTATGACAAAATGGAAGAAATACAATTGTATGACATAATCAAATATGTAGCAGACTGCTAAATGCTTAAAGTTGATTGGTCCTCATACAGGTTCAGTGATGAAGGAGTTATGGAAGTAATTCGTAATCATGCATACCGCGTTCGAAGCACAGCATGTCTGTCGTTCAGAAAGCCTTTCAAACTACTGAACATAAACTTGCCAAGACATTACAAATATCCACACAATACTTGTGTTGGCTGCGACATCCTGTTAACTATATGCAAGTTACTTGTAGATATCTAGAGACTGAATAGATAGGAGAACGTTAAAAATGGCTAGATTAGGTTGGAATTTTTCAACTGACAGTTCACCGTGTCCATAGATGCTTATACGCTTTACAAGCAGATAAACTTCCCCTCTTGTGCATTTGCCTTCTATCTCCCAATATAACATAAGTTCACAAATAATCCACACACACACACACATTTTGTAAACTTGATCCTGACTGGTTGGATTTTGTAGCTACATCTTTCTACGGGATGAGATAGCCATACTCACGCCAACCCTCCTTAGTCTCTTCTACCGTGTTTTCCCGAAAATAAGACCTATTCCTATAATAAGCCAAAGCAAGATTTTTCAGGATGCTTTTAATATGAGACCTGCCCCTAACATAAACCCTAGTTAAGATCGTCAGCTAGAATGAGAGACCTGTTGCCGATTGGCCAGTCAGAGTAAAGACGCCACAAGTAAACACTTGATAATGAACGGAAGTGATTCATAATTCAGTACGTCACTCGTGTGAAATAAAGTTACCAATGCACTACGACCAGGCAAGACATGGAAAGCGCATTTAAGGAAAGATTTATTGCTGGACATGAGATACTGGGGTCAATGGTTCTACAGGAAGTGGAGTCGCAAGAAATTCAGGCCGGAATTCGGGATTTGGAGAGTTATGACGACTCTGGTGATCGAGTGAAATGGCGAATCATGACCGCCCACGCTTTCCGGCATGGCACATGATTGATTGATTGATATATATTGATTAATTTGGTTATTTCGGGATTTGAATTTTAAATATTGAGCACAACCCACTACTGGCAGCGCTGATCGTATTCTGGTATGAACCTAAGTCCTATCCACGTCAATATGGAAGCACTAGACTCGAGTTTCGCCCTCGTTTGAGCTCGTCAGTAGTGCATATCCCTGACCGGTTCCGGAAACAAGCCCCGGATCACTGGCGTGTGAAGCGGGTGTGTAACCACGCGGCACACGTTGGACACACAGCCAAATTATCATAACAGAATATCACAACGTCACCCATCGTAGGCTATGCTCAAGATTGCCCAATCGCCGCGACGGACGTTTCTTTCGTCTATAATTCGTTTTGGGGCAGAGGGGGTGGGGGGGGGGGGGTTATGTTATGGGAAGACATGAATTGGAGAACTTGGTGACAACTGGCAAGGTCGAGGGTGAAGACCAAATGGAAGACCGAGAAGTAAATACCTCAATGGCTTGGCGACGTGGCATGGTTTAGATACAAACACAGAGCAGATCCACGACTCTAATGATCGAGTGAGATGGCAAAACATGACCGCCCACGCTTATCAGCATGACATATGATGGATGGATATATATATATCTATATATATATACTATATAGATGGATATATATATATATATATTCTTCAGCGTTCTGAGACAATGAGGATCTTTGCTGCAGATACAATCCGTCTCCATTCGTCTGTCTGGTGGACCTTCTCTTGCCAGTCGTTGATTCCAAGTGCCTGTAGGTCTGTATGTATATTATCTCTCCACCGTTTTCTTGGTCTACCTCGGGGTCTGCGGTCATTTATTTCCTGAGTGTAAGCGAGTTTTGTTTCCCTATTATCTTCCATTCTTTCTATATGCCCCAGCCATTGTAGTCTATTATCCTTCATGATACCAGTGATTAGCGGGGACTTAAACAGATCATAAATGTCTTTGTTACTTCTTCTTTTCCACTCTCCACTTTGTGTATCCCTAATGGGTCCAAAGATGCGTCTTAAAACTTTGTTCTCAAAGGTTTGTAACAAGGCTTCGTCTCCTTTCGTTGTACTCCAGGTTTCAGAGCCATACAGCACAACTGGTCTGATCAGTGTTTTGTATATTGTGATTTTGGTGTTACGAGATAGCGCATTTGATTTTAGTAGATGTTGTAGTGCATAGTATATCTTATTTCCAGAATTGATTCTAGTTTGTATTTCTTCCCTTATGATGTTGGAGCAGTTGAAGATTGTACCCAGGTATTTGTATTTTTCCGTTCTTTTAATGGTCATATTATCTATTTGTATGTGGCCAGAGTTTTTAGCCATTCCTTCTCTTGAAATTACCATATATTCTGTCTTATCTTGGTTGATAACCAGCCCCATCTGTTGGGCTTTTTCCTTTAAGTGAGTCAATATTTCCAATGTCTTTTGTTCATTTTCCCCTATAATATCTATATCATCTGCATAACCAAGCAGCTTGGATGTTCCTCCAATATCACATTCCTCCTTTACCTTCCTTACAACTTTCTCTAGAGCCAGATTGAAGAGTAGCGGCGATAGTGCATCACCCTGTTTCAAGCCAGATGTTATTTGGAAAGGGTCTGATTTCCTGCCTTTATATGTTACTATATTATAAGTATCTTCCATGCATAGTCTGGTCATGTTGATTAACTTCCTTGGTATTCCAAATTCCTGCATAGCATTCCATAGACTATTCCTATGGACACTATCATAAGCCTTTTTAAAATCCACAAAAATGTTATGGAGATCTCTTTTATATTCCCAATTTTTCTCGGCTATTTGTCGTAAGATAAATATCTGATCTATTGTTGATCTGTTTTGTCTAAAACCCGCCTGGTAGTCACCTAATATGTCTTCTGAATATGGTTTTAGTCTATTTAGTAATACTGCGGATAGTATCTTACAGCTTGTGGACAGTAGTGATATTTTTCTATAATTTTCACATTGGAACTTGTCTCCTTTCTTAAAGATAGGCATCAATAATGACTCTTTCCAGTCAAGGGGTAATTCTTCTGTCCTCCAGATTGTTATTATTAGTTCGTATAGCTTTAGATGTAATGCATGGCCACCTGCCTTTATAAATTCAGCAGCAATTCCATCAGCCCCAGTTGCCTTATTGTTTTTAAGTCGTGTGATTACATATAGGATTTCTTCAAATGCAGGTTCTTCAATTTGTGGTTCACACGTTAGAACCTCTTCCTGTGGGAAAGTGTTACTTGGAGCTTCACAATTTAGTAATTCAACAAAATATTCTTTCCATGTGTTGCACATTTCCTCATTGGTATTTATCATATTCCCATTTTTGTCTTTTAAACCATATGTGTTGTGTTGGTGCCCTCGTTTCATTGACTTCAGTTCTTTAAAAAAACTTTCTGGATTCGTTTTTCTGGTGATTAGTTTCCATATCTTTGATTATATTACTCATATATTCTCGCTTCTGCTGTCGAACTATTTTTGTAGCCTCTTTACATTCATTTCTATATTGCTCTTCCTTTTGGATGTTGTTGATGTCATTTAACCATAAATGTCTGGCATTCTTTTTCCTAATGACTGCTTCTTCACATTTTTGATTGAACCATCTGTTCTTTCTATGCGTGGTTAACACACCGAGACATTCTTCTGCGGTAGATTGAATTGTATTCTTGATGTTCAACCAAGTTTGGTCAACGCTTTCCTCCAAAGGGTTTTGCAGAGTTTCAAGTTTACATTTTATTTCATCTGTAAATTTCTCTTTGACTGTAATTTCTTGTAGTTTTTCTCTGTTATATGTTGGGTGTAATCTTTGTAATTTAGTATAGAAAGCTCTCTTAAGTTTTATTTTAATTTTGCTCCAACGAGGAAGTGGTCGCTGTGGCACTCAGCTCCTCTATAACTTCTAACTTGTTGTATGTTTGATGCATTTCTGTTGTTAATTAAAATGTGATCTATTTGATTATAGGTTCTCTTGTCACATGATTTCCAAGTTTGTTTGTGTATATCCTTTCTTTGTAGTCTGGTACTGCTAATCTGCAGTCCTTTGGCTTCTGCCAGGTTGATGACTCTCCATCCATTATCATTTGAAGTTGTATGTAGGCTTTCCATACCGGCCACTTTTTTATTAGTTTGCTCTCTACCTATGTTTGCATTGAAGTCTCCCAGCACAATCAGGATGTCCTGTTTGGGGGTTTCTTCTATGACATCTTCCAGATCATTATAAAAGTCTTCTTTAATATCATCTTCTTTCTCTTCAGTAGGTGCATGTACATTAATCATCGTTATATTTTTCCATTTACCTTTTATTCGTAATTTACTAATCCTGTCATTAACAGCTTTAAAGTTTAGAACGTTCCCCCATACATCTTTTTTATGACAAAATCTGTTCCTAATTCATGTTTATTTTGCGTGCTTCCTCGATATATTACAATCATTCCATTTTGCTCTAAAGTACCCTCTCCTGGCCACCTTATTTCTTGAATTGCTGTTATATCCATTTGATATTCAACCAACTCCCGGGTTAGTTCTTCAGCCGCTGCAGCTCGATATAGTGTCCGTACATTCTATGTTCAAAATCTCAAGAGTCCTTTAACGTTCCGAGGTCGTTGTCCAAATAAGTCAGTCCGAATTCGAGGCTTATGTATCTGTTTCGTAACAAAATAGTTTTTACAAAGGTGGGGATGTTAAAACTCCACGCTTCAACCGCTAACCTGGAGGACCAGGGTGTTTCTCTTTGTCTGTTCTCTACCCTTTGACCTGTCCGGCTTGGGAGGCCCTGCTGGTAGCTACGCTACCGCCGGCATAGCTCTCGGGGTTATTGGGAAACTCAAGGCCCCCCCCCCCCCACCACGACAAGGTGGAAATCAATCTTCGAAAATAAGCCCTAGTATATAAGATTCGGTCTTATTCTCGGGTAAACACGGTAACGACACGCATGGTAGGGCAATCTTACTATTCTTCACTTCCCTTATGGGCCCCTGCTACACACAGGGGGACCCGCTAGACTACTAACTATATATACGACAAGAGCAGTCGACCGGACTCCGAGCAGATTTCATTAGTGATACAAGACTCGAGAGAGAAACAGGATTTCGCAATTTAGATGTGGCCAGACAGGCGACAAAATAGGCACAGATTAGCTCACTTTCTGGACCATGTTTAGCTGTAGACCATGGAATTGTTGTATAATGACCCACGTCGAGTAATGCTGCTGCTGCTGCAACCGCAGCGACAACTTCTAAGGATCCTCTTTCTCTTGATCGACAAACACTAACTACTACTGCTACTATTACTACCACTACTACTACCACTACTACCACTACTACTACTACTACTACTACTACTACTACTACTACTACCACTACTGCTACTACTACCACTACTACTACTACTACTACTACTACTACTACTACTACTACTGCTACTGCTACTGCTACTACTACTACTACTACTACTACTACTACTGCTACTATTACTACCACTACTACTACGACTACTACTACTACTACTACTACTACTACTACTACTACTACTACTACTACTACTACTACTACTACTTCTACTACTACACATTTTTCTTCCTCTTCTTCATCTTCATCGTTGTCGTTTTGTTCTTTCTAATACATGTTCTTCTTTCCTAAGTTTCGTCCTCTCCTTCTATTTCTCTTCTTCTTCTTCTTCTTCTTCTTCTTCTTCTTCTTCTTCTTCTTCTTCTTCTTCTTCTTCTTCTTCTTCTTCTTCTTCTTCTTCGTCGTCGTCGTCATCGTCGCCTTCTTCTTCTTTACATAATTACTATCTCTTTAACAAAAGGAACTAAGGTCATCATACTCACCTTCCTCCTTGATCCTACCCCTAACGGATAGTGGGTGAGACTCAGCGTTGAATAGACATGAGCTTCTTCGTGCAAGGTGCGCACGTCACAAATACCTCAACCGTGGAACGTAAACCACAGTACTTTAGAACGGACATCATCACCCACAGAGTGCTGATTGGTCGACACAATTATGGGTTTAGCACCACATACCTAACACACATTACGGTGTATGAAATTGCCCTTTACTTAGTCCGTCGCCATGGCAACAGTATACAACCAACCCGCATTCAAATATTTAGGGGATCGGAAACTGGATAGAAGCACAATGCAGTCAAAGTGGCCTCTAATCAATCAATTAGTCACAGTTAATGAAATTATATTACATTTTCTTTCCAGGCCAACAGTAGACACCAAGCAAAACTAGCAGTCCACAAATATGTCTGAGCGATAGTGAGCTTGTGTGTGTGCTTGTGTGTGTGTGTGCTTAATTGTGTGTGCTTGTGAGCGTGTGGGTGTGTGTAGGGGTGTGCGCTGGTGTTTCTGTGAGGGTGTCTGGGTGGGTTTGTGTTGGTGGGTGTGTGCATGGGTTGGCGTGTGTATGGGTTGGAGTGTGTGTATGGGTTGGAGTGTGTGTGAGTGTGTGAGTGTGTGTGTGTGTGAGTGTGTGTGAGTGTGTGAGTGTGTGAGTGTGTGTGTGTGTGTGTGTGTGTTTGACTGTAAATTGTATATGTGTTGTTGTAGGTCTATCTGTGAGTGTCTTCCTGTTTTGTACCCGATGCTATCCTCCTTGTATCATAACCTCTTCTCCATGTACCATCACCTCTACTCTATGAACCATCAGCTCTTCTCCATGTAACTTCAGCTCTTCTCCATATACCATCAACACTTCTTTATGTCACATTCCCTCTGCCCCATGTACCATCACCTCTACTCTATGAACCATCAGCTCTTCTCCATGTAACTTCAGCTCTTCTCCATATACCATCAACACTTCTTTATGTAACATTCCCTCTGCCCCATGTACCATCACCTCTACTCTATGAACCATCAGCTCTTCTCCATGTAACTTCAGCTCTTCTCCATATACCATCAACACTTCTTTATGTAACATTCCCTCTGCCCCATGTACCATCACCTCTACTCTATGAACCATCAGCTCTTCTCCATGTAACTTCAGCTCTTCTCCATATACCATCAACACTTCTTTATGTCACATTCCCTCTGCCCCATGTACCATCACCTCTACTCTATGAACCATCAGCTCTTCTCCATGTAACTTCAGCTCTTCTCCATATACCATCAACACTTCTTTATGTAACATTCCCTCTGCCCCATGTACCATCACCTCTACTCTATGTACCATCAGCTCTTCTCCATGTAACTTCAGCTCTTCTCCATATACCATCAACACTTCTTTATGTAACATTCCCTCTGCCCCATGTACCATCACCTCTACTCTATGTAACCATCAGCTCTTCTCCATGTAACTTCAGCTCTTCTCCATATACCATCAACACTTCTTTATGTAACATTCCCTCTGCCCCATGTACCATCACCTCTACTCTATGAACCATCAGCTCTTCTCCATGTAACTTCAGCTCTTCTCCATATACCATCAACACTTCTTTATGTAACATTCCCTCTGCCCCATGTACCATCACCTCTACTCTATGTACCATCAGCTCTTCTCCATGTAACTTCAGCTCTTCTCCATATACCATCAACACTTCTTTATGTAACATTCCCTCTGCCCCATGTACCATCACCTCTACTCTATGAACCATCAGCTCTTCTCCATGTAACTTCAGCTCTTCTCCATATACCATCAACACTTCTTTATGTAACATTCCCTCTGCCCCATGTACCATCACCTCTACTCTATGAACCATCAGCTCTTCTCCATGTAACTTCAGCTCTTCTCCATATACCATCAACACTTCTTTATGTAACATTCCCTCTGCCCCATGTACCATCACCTCTACTCTATGAACCATCAGCTCTTCTCCATGTAACTTCAGCTCTTCTCCATATACCATCAACACTTCTTTATGTAACATTCCCTCTGCCCCATGTACCATCACCTCTACTCTATGAACCATCAGCTCTTCTCCATGTAACTTCAGCTCTTCTCCATATACCATCAACACTTCTTTATGTAACATTCCCTCTGCCCCATGTACCATCACCTCTACTCTATGAACCATCAGCTCTTCTCCATGTAACTTCAGCTCTTCTCCATATACCATCAACACTTCTTTATGTAACATTCCCTCTGCCCCATGTACCATCACCTCTACTCTATGAACCATCAGCTCTTCTCCATGTAACTTCAGCTCTTCTCCATATACCATCAACACTTCTTTATGTAACATTCCCTCTGCCCCATGTACCATCACCTCTACTCTATGAACCATCAGCTCTTCTCCATGTAACTTCAGCTCTTCTCCATATACCATCAACACTTCTTTATGTAACATTCCCTCTGCCCCATGTACCATCACCTCTACTCTATGAACCATCAGCTCTTCTCCATGTAACTTCAGCTCTTCTCCATATACCATCAACACTTCTTTATGTAACATTCCCTCTGCCCCATGTACCATCACCTCTACTCTATGAACCATCAGCTCTTCTCCATGTAACTTCAGCTCTTCTCCATATACCATCAACACTTCTTTATGTAACATTCCCTCTGCCCCATGTACCATCACCTCTACTCTATGAACCATCAGCTCTTCTCCATGTAACTTCAGCTCTTCTCCATATACCATCAACACTTCTTTATGTAACATTCCCTCTGCCCCATGTACCATCACCTCTACTCTATGAACCATCAGCTCTTCTCCATGTAACTTCAGCTCTTCTCCATATACCATCAACACTTCTTTATGTCACATTCCCTCTGCCCCATGTACCATTACATCAACTCTATGTACCATCCGCTTTTTCGATATACCATTACACTTCTTCATGTACAATCAGTTCTTCTCCGTGTACCATCAGCTCTGTTCCGTATATGTCTATACGATCACGTCTTCTCCGTGTACCATCACCTCTTCTCTGTGTACCATCACCTCTTCTCTGTGTACCATCACATCTTCTCTATATACCGTCAACTCTTCTCTATGCTCCAAGACCTCTTGTCTATGTACCATCACCTCTTCTCTGTGTACCATTACATCTTCTCTATATACCGTCAACTCTTCTCTATGTTCCAACACCTCTTGTCTATGTACCATCACCTCTTCTCTATATACCGTCTGTCGTAAGTAAAGAATGTCGTAGTAGTTATTTGTTGTTCTTTACTATTTTAGTGTCGTCCCTGGAGTGAGGGGAATCAACACCCACATTTATTTTAATTCAATATCACTATCCTGGAGATATCCAGCAGACTCCGTCCACACACTCCTATATATAATGTTCTGACTGTTCAGTGATACAGCTATCACTTGCTAAACATAAGTATCATCAGCATGTCCTGCTCAGCAGAAGCCAGGTTCCCGCAGACCAACTTGGGTATAAGCCCAATGTAGAGGCCTCTCAGCAACTTCTGTCTTCAAATCCTGAGCCATCATCTTCTAAACTGTGTTCTAGCTTCACTGTTGAATATCATAGAACACCTACGTGGAACCTGTTGAGTAGAGAATACTATGGTGAGAGCAACTCAATCCTGGCCGGAATTAGGTGAGTGTAGGCCAATAGCAGCACTCAGATCTACAACAGAGATCCGATCTCTGTCATATGGCCAAATAGCTCATCACATGGTCTGAGACATGGCAACACCAGGAAAGAATAAAGGAACGGGTAGAAACCCAGCAGATGCCCTACTGGAAGATCCTACCATTTCACATTCTCCTCCTCCCTCCCAACCATCCTCAATCTCTCTAATTATTATCCCACTACCTTGTCCTCAACTACCTGAGTAAAATGATATATCACACAAGCTAGTTAAAGCCACACAATAGGATACTAGTGCCGACGCTCCTATGATACTTTCTAGCACCGCACTTATAGAACATTCTATCACCACACCTATAATACATTACATCATCGCACAGTACTGTACTCTATTCCTAATCATACTCTAAGTTAGATATGATTAAAAGCCTACCGTATGCCTATTCCGGTTGCTGATTGAAACTATGCAATCACAGACTAGGATCTATGTCCGCCGATAAATATCAACAATTTGACACTATAGTTTCTTTCATTGAACACAACTCGGAAACTGCACCGATCCTTCAAACTTCAGAAATCTTGGTCGGCTAACTCCACTTGTTTACCGCAACGGGTTTTATATCGGGCTTGAGTGACGTCACCAAATTGTCTAGACGCTGAGGCGTCGAGAAGTTGTTTTTCTCTGTATTTTTCCCAACTCAATGTGAACATCTGGCTGGTGTCCCCTTTCATCTGGGAAATTGTCTCCTGTCTGTGATCTAGAGACCTTCTCCACATCACAAGACTCCATCCGACTTCTGGCCAGACATTCCGTCTATCACTTCAAAGGCTGACTCCCGCCTTATAGACGGATGGCGCCATTGTACGTTTCTCGAGCAACAACTTGTTAACAAAATGCCGACCGGTGTAGACATTGTAACGCGTCGTATTTTTATTCCTCCGTCTATACACATCAAAGGGTTGCCTGTTTGTTCCGACGAATGTCTCCTTTTGTCATCGATCGAAACTAGCAAGTTTATTTTTTGTGACACCGTCAACTCTTGTCTATGTTCCAACACCTCTTGTCTATGTACCATCACCTCTTGTCTATGTACCCTCAACTATTGTCTATGTACCATCACCTCTTGTCTATGTACCATCACATCTTCTCTATATACCGTCAACTCTTGTCTATGTTCCAACACCTCTTGTCTATGTACCATCACCTCTTGTCTATGTACCATCACATCTTCTCTATATACCGTCAACTCTAGTCTATGTTCCAACACCTCTTGTCTATGTACCATCACCTCTTGTCTATGTACCATCACATCTTCTCTATATACCGTCAACTCTTAGTCTATGTTCCAACACCTCTTGTCTATGTACCATCACCTCTTGTCTATGTACCATCACATCTTCTCTATATACCGTCAACTCTTCTCTATGTTCCAACACCTCTTGTCTATGTAGCATCATCTATTGTCTATGTACCATAATCTCTTCTCCTTGTCCCATCAGCTCTTCTCTATGTACCATTATCTCTTCTCTATGTACCATTATCTCTTCTCTATGTACCATCAACTTTTCTCTATGTACCATTATCTCTTCTCTATGTACCATCAACTCTTCTCTATGTACCATCAACTCTTCTCTATGTACCATTATCTCTGCTCAATGTACCATCAACTCTTCTCTATGTACCATTATCTCTTTTCTATGTACCATCAACTCTACTCTATGTACCATCAACTCGAATCTATGTACCATCAACTCTACTCTATGTACCATCAACTCTACTCTATGTACCATCAACTCTACTCTATGTACCATCAACTCTACTCTATGTACCATCAGCTCTTCTCTATGTACCATCAGCTCTTCTCCATGTACCATCAACTCTACTCTATGTACCATCAACACTACTCTATGTACCGTCAACTCTACTCTATGTACCATCAACTCTACTTTATGTACCATCAACTCTACTCTATGTACCATCAACTCTACTCTATGTACCATCAACTCTACTCTATGTACCATCAACTCTACTCAATGTACCATCACGTCTTCTCTGTGTACTATCAGCTCTTCTCTATTTACCTTCAGTTCTTCTCTATGTACCATCGGCTCTTGTGTATGTAAAATCACCTCTTCTCTATTTAACATTACATCTACTCTATTTACCATTACATCTACTCTATGTACCATCAATTCTACTCTATGTACCATCACCTCGACTCTATTTACCATCACCTGTACTCTATTTACCATTACATCTATTCTATGTACCATCACCTCTACTCTATTTAACATTACGTCTACTCTATTTACAATTACATCTACTCTATGTACCTTCAATTCTACTCTATGTACCATCACCTCTTTTCTATTTACCATCAACACTTCATGTTATATCAGTTCTTCTCTTTGAACCATCAACTCTACTCTATGTACCATCAACTCTACTCTATGTACCATCAACTCTACTCTATGTACCATCAACTCTACTCTATGTACCATCAACTCTATGTACCATCAACTCTACTCTATGTGCCATCAGCTCTTCTCAATGTACCAAGATCTCTTTTCTATGTGCCATCAGCTCTTCTCTGTGTGTCATCAGCTCTTCGTTATGTACCATCAACTATTGTTTAGCCAAATTGTGGTTTCGAAAGGTATCATGTCTTATTAAGATATGACTAAGCTACCATACGACAGTAGACGACGGTACTACCTGCTTTCTATTGGCGTCGAATGTTGGGCGGCGGCAATGTGCAGTAGTGTGTGTGTGTGTGCGTGCGTGCGTGCGTGCGTGCGTGTGTGTGTGTGTAATGTGCACAATATAATTGACGTGATTGAAAGGACCGAATATAAGACAGGCCTGCGTGGCCAATTTGTGACTCTATGAAAATAAACTTTGTCGTTCGTCCATTTTTTCAGAGACACCGCGAGACTTGTTTCTGATTGGCTGTAAGGCTAGTTGTTTTACGATACTAGTAGTAGATGGCCACTGATTGGATGAGCGGTCATACACACTCAGGGGTGATAGCTATCCAGGCATACATCAGGCTACGAGGCAAGCGAAAGGGAGATTTCAACACAATAGCCACAATAAAAGTTAAAGTTTAAATTCACTAAGAGAATACATTGTGTGGAAACATTGTTAAACATTTCAGTTGCATATCCTTTAGAGGACGTAGGAGTCAGCTTCAGCATTATTTGGCTGTTTGTGATTCCTGCGCAAGTTTACTTTCAGTAGTTTGCAACTGCTTTTTGCATGACCGGACACCATATCATTTCAGAAAAAAACCAACGCAAGGCGGTCTCCTGCCCAAAACCCCGCAGCTGTGTTTCGAAAGCGGTATGTGGGATTAGTACCTGCGTTGGAAACTACTTCGCCACGAATATAGAGAGACCTTAAAACACAGGGACAAGTGAAGTAGAGATAGTGAGGTGAATGCTTGCTTGCTTGCTTGTGTTCTCTGGCTGTGAACTCCAGCGCAAAGTCCTGTATGTCGGATGAAGACATCCTATTGTCCAACATCAGTGTGATGTCATACCGGACTGAGGTTTGCGTGAGTATCCGTTGTCCCATGTCTGGCTTATTGGTGTGCAGACTGATGGTTCCTCGCCGTGCAGGCAGACACTCTCCGACTTCGGAAGAATCAACGATCCAACTGACTTTAGCCAGGACCCCAAAGGGACCTGTTGCCCAGGACGCTGGGCGAGGACACGTCACTTGGTCTTGGCCAGTATAGAACCAGGCCCTGGTGCCTCGGAAACACCTCTGCGTCCCAGTGAGGTAAATTATATGGGATGCACATGAAGCGAGCTGCAGGAGACAATCAAAGATAGGGCTGCTTATCCAGTTTGGTTTAAGGCCTATGCTTCTTGTAAGGGACACGGGATAGAAGAATGCCACGATACACCGGCAAATGTACAGATGACGTTATGAAAACAAATAGTTTAAAAACGAATGTATTCAATGACCATCTTTGCCTTACAGACACGTTCCTCATACTTAAGTGAGTTGCGTGCCCTTTTTAGAAATTCACAATAAACTCACAACCTCACAACAGGTTCATCATTATTACTTGACTGATAACTCACAACATCACACACACGATAATCAGTGTTATAAGATTCACAACTCACAACCTCACACACACGTACATTATCACTTGGCTGATAACTCACAACCTCACACACCCAATAATTAGTGTAATAAGACTCTCTCTCTCTCACACACACACAAACACACACGCGCACACACACACACACACACACACACTCCTTAATCAGTACTATAAGACTCACAACTCACAACCTCACACACACATTCATTACCACTTGGCTGATAACTCAAATCTCACACACACACACATTCATTATCACTTGGCTGATAACTCTAACCTCACACACACACACACACACACACACACACACACACACACACACACACACACACATTATCACTTGGCTGATAACTCGCAACCTTAATTAGAATAATTAGTTTGTCCCGAAGTAGGAATCCGCTATGCCATTGTGGTGTGATATGGCCACTACATGTTGTAGGTCGGAGTTTACAAAGACACAGACTGTCAGTCTGTCCCTCACTTAGCAAGACGACGAGCACGGGCATCGAACCCTCATCCGACTACACTCATGACATTATCAGAGCAGCTCCTTAACTTCGCTAACGGCCCCGCTACACACAACCGTACACACACGTCCAGCAGTATTGCATGACACACAACATTACACACAAATTCATCGGTATTACACGACTCACAACTTTACACACAGACATTGATCGGTATTACGTGACTCACAACTTTACACACATACACCAGTATTGCAAATTTCACAACTTTACACGAACTTTCATCAGTATCACATAATTCACAATTTTACACACACATTAATCAACATTACTTGATTGAGAAATCACAACTTGATACACACATTCATCAGTATTACATGACACACAACTTTACATACATATTTAGCAGTATTAAATGACTTACAACTTTACACACACCTTCATCTGTATTACACGACTCACAACTTTACACACAAGTTCATCAGTATTACAAATCTCACAACCTTACGCGTACGTTCATCAGTATTACAAGAAACAACCTTACACACTCATTTATCAGTATTACGTGACTCACAACTTTACACACACATTAATCAACATTACCTGACTGACAGATCACAATCTTGCAACTGTAACATATCACTAACCTGAACATCCCAGTCACCAACTCAGAGTTGTTTTCGCCAAGCCTGGCGCTAAATATTGATGATATCTATTGAACTATCCTGCCCCAGACGTCCCACCATCCTTCTGTGGTACACTTCCAATCATCATTTATTGTTTCCAGTTCGCATATTAAATATATGTCCACATAATCAAACAGTAAAACACTTACGTTATTAATTAAAGACGAACTCGTAAATCGACTTAAAACGTCCGGTTATTTACCTTTGATGTGCAGTCGGAAATACTTGGTTTTAACTGTAACGACTTTCCTGAGTTCAGATAGGTCTAATTAATCATATTCGATCTCAGCTGCGGACAGGCATAAGGCAATATGTTCCCCTTGCAACGACTGACAAACAAAGAATAGAAGAACTGCACTCAGTACTTTCCATGAAACAAAGTGAACATTTGAAGAACAAATCGCACAAGTTGAATATTGTTTTGAAGATTTACATCTGAAACTTTGTGCACCAGGTTCAAGGGAGTGATGCTCACTTCGTGGGTGTCAGCCCCGTCCTCTTCGGTCGTTGTCAACAGCAGACTTAAGAGTGAGGGGTCGACACCAGTCTTAGTACACTCTGTGTGCCAGCACGCAACAGACACCGCGTGACGTACGCAACTGGGTAAACGACAACAGGGGAAGCAACTCAATAATTTTTTTGGGGCGGTGGAGTTCACATATCTGGATAATATCAGATTGAGGTCAAATCTTTTTTTTTTTTTTAAATAGTTTTAATTTAAAGATAAACAGCCATATAATCACCTTTTCTGAATGAGATATCTTCCCAGATGTTCTCAGTTTAATAAATACGTTCCTTGAACGACGTATCACCATTTTATATATTCTCATTGACAATTTTTTTTTTTTTTTATTCGCATATCCTTTTACAGGACATCGCTGTCAACAGCAGCATCTTTCAGCTGTCTGTTGATTTCTTGGTAAGATTACGCTCAGTAGTTTGCCATTGCTTTCTGAGCGGCCGGCTCAGTTATCCCGCAAGTCACCAGAGGGGGGACGAACCGCTCCCAGTTCTCGCCCGCTACGAGACTGCGCGATAAATGGGATTACGAAGAAAGTGGTGTAACCCCTCGGCCAGAGAGACCGGCCATTGACAATTAAATACGTAAAAAGCATTGCGGAAACATGGCCAGCCAAGAGCTAATCCCGGCCTGTCTGTACGTGTTGTGCTGAAATGATTTTCTTTCACCCTAATACACCTCTCCACAAATATGAAGACTATGTACGGGCCTGACACGTGTTGCTAGTTTCTGAGCTTGAAGGGGGCAATAAGAGCTCAGTAAATTAACCCTCCATGGTGGTGGTACTTTGAGTAATGGATCGGTAAGTAAAGTCGCAACACCAATTTCAATTAGATTGATGCAAACCCTTTTGAGTGCTCTTGCCGACATGAATGCCGATGTATCTAGCTTAGAGTACAAGACGATCAACCAGCCAACCAAACGTCACGCCAGCCATCCAACCAATCAATCAGCTAACCAAATGACACGCCAACCATTCAACCAATCAAACAGCCAAACAAACGAGACACCAACCATCTAACCAATCAACCAGCTAACCAAACGACACGCCAGTTTCCAACTAAGCAACCAGCCAACCAAACGACAAGCCAACCATCCAATCAAACAATCCACCAACCAAACAGCAAACCAACCATCCAATGAATCAACCAACCAACCAAACTACACACCAACCATCCAACCTATCAACCAACAATACAAACAATAAACCAACTATCCAATCAATTAATCAACAAACTAAACAACAAACCAGTCATCCGATCAATCAATACACCAACAAAATAACAAACCAACCAACGAATCAATCAACCAAATAACTAACAAATCACACATCCAATCAATAAACCAACAACCAATAATCAAATCAATAAACCAGTCATCGAATCGATCAACAAATCAACCAATATATTCTTATTTTAATTCCCAAATGACCTGGATGTTTGATAAAGTACTGTTCTCTCTGAGTTGTAGTTTACTGTTCAAGAAAAGAGTTAATGAGCTCTGTGCGATGTACTATACAGTTATGATCTGTCAGTGGTGAAGTTTACTGTCACAGTTTAGGATTGTCACGGCCCGATATTGCGGTTATATAAAAGATAACATATAGAATAAAGTTTATATGAATAGTAGCATAGAATTAAACACAGACCAAAGAAAAGATAAAGTAGGGCAATAGTTGACACAAGAATAAGAACTCACATTATTATGGTATTCATTTAATTCGAGCGTACAATTTATCTGTCAGTTCACAATTCACGAGGCTGACAACTTTTGTAAGAGTGGGTGAAATCTTGGGTTGAACAAAAGCAAAGAGCTAGAGTCGAAAAGAAGGCTCTCTTTTCATGCGGCATTATGACAGTTTATAATTATAGGAATAGTTTAGAATATTAAGCCATGTGTCAGTGAAATACCTTGTAAGACTTAGAGATAGCGTAGAAACGTTTACTGCAAATGAAATAAAACTTAAAAATACAGGAATGAGGACTTCGATGACGCCTCACATAGATGTATCAGCATTGAAACAAACAGACATAAGTCAACTATTTAAGTTGCATGTCCTTCACAGGACGTAGCAGTCAACCCCAGCATTTTCGCTGTTCGTGATTCCTGGGCAAATTTTACGTTCAGTAGTTTGCCATTGCTTTCTGAACGACCGGCTCCTATACCTTTTTCGAAAAAAACCAGCACCACTGTGTTTCGAACCCGGGTATACGGGCTTACAAACCGTGTTCGCAAGCCCTTAGCCACAGAGACCGATAAGTCAACTATACCCGTTCGAAAAAAAAAAAATTGATGGGTTAATCGCTGAAAGCTTTGAACACTGCTGACATGAAAATCAGGAGGAGAAAATTAATTTAAAATGGAAATGTATAAAAACTATCATATAGATTGCAAATACCAACTTACCAGTGAAGGGAAATAAGAAAAAGCAATTGTGGATAACCGATGCAATCTTGTTCAAAATGACTCAAGGTAAGAAAACAAAGAACACTTCAGAATTTGCATTATTTGACAGAGATATTCGTCACGTGTGCAGAGTTGGCAAAGAAGAGCGTTTACTGGAGAGAAATGTAAAGAAATAGAGGATTTAGAAATAAAACACAACTCGATAGAATTGCATGAAAATAAAACAAAAAAGATTTACAAAAAAAAAAAAAAATAATATAACAGGAAATGGTTGTAGAGTAGAAAATATATTTGATAATACCGATATAATAAAATGATGGAAGAATACACAAAACATTGTTTCTGGGACAGCAGGGTCAATAAACCAACATTATATAATACTCAAGATGGATCAAAAATATTAAAGGCTGAAGTAAATAAAAAAGTTAGTTCCATATCCTTTACGTTGTAGTCAATCCCAGCATTGTTGGCGGTTTATGATTTCTTGGTAACTTTACATTCAGTATTTTGTCATTGCTTTCTGAACGACCGGCAATCATACTATTGCATGAAAACATCAACGCGAGACAGCCTGCTACCAAATCGACCACAGCTGTGTTTCGAACGCAGTGAGCAGGATTGCAAATTGCACCCATTGCTTCTTCGCCACAGAGCCGTAAATAGAAGTTTAGAAGGTCATTAAAAAGGTGAAACAAAGAAGGTTATTAGAAAGATGAAACAAAGAAGGTTATTAAACAGATTAAACAAAGAAGGTTATTACAAACATGAAACAAATAAGGTTATTAAAAAGATTAAACAAAGAAGGTTATTACAAACATGAAACAAATAAGGTTATTAAAAAGATTAAACAAAAATAGGTTATTAAAAAGATGAAACAAATAAGGTTATTAAAAAGATTAAACAAAGAAGGTTATTACAAACATGAAACAAATAAGGTTATTATAAAGATTAAACACAGGAGGTTATCAAAATGATGAAACAAAGGAGATTATTAAAAAGATGAAACAAAGAAGTTTATTAAAAAGATGAAACAAAGGAGGTTATTAAGCAGATGAAGCAAAGAAGGTTATTAAAAACATAAAACAAAAAAGGTTATTAAAAAGATGAAACAAAGAAAGGCTGCAGGTCCTGAAAAGTTAACAACGGAAAAGATAAAATCCTTATCCAGCTTTGGCATTGATAATATCACACAATTATGTAATGATGTGTATAATACGGGGTACTTCCCCAAGGATTTGAAAACACCCATCTTCATCACACTACCCAAGAAGCCAACAGCTGTCGATTGTGAGGATTACATAACTATTTGCTTAATGGACCATTAACTAAGATAATCCGCAAGGTCATACAAAACAGAATTCAAAACAATACAGATGAGGAAGGGGCTGAAGAACAATCTTGAGTTGCGAACAAACAGAGATACTAGAGAAGCAATAATGTGTTTGAGGATGTTGATTGTAAAATATATAGAAGTCCATTATATATGCATATGTATATGCTTTATAGACTACAAGAAAGTTTAATTGCATGAATTCGAGGTATAGGAGTAGGCGGAAAGCACATCAGACTAATAATAACTTGAAATGGGAACAATACAAAACAATATGATGCCCGCTCCGTGGCGGAGGATTTACGGGCGAAGATCGTAATCCAGCATACCCGCGTTCGATACACAGATGTGGGTGATTTGGCAACAGACCGCCTAACGTTGTTTTTTTTTTTAATGAAATTGTATGGATGCCGGTCAGAAAGCAATAGCAAACTACTGAACTTAAACTTTCCCAGGGATCACGAACAGCCAAAAATGCTGGGGTTGATTGCTGGGTCGTATAGAGGACACGCAACTAACTTCTTTTTTTTTTTTATTGGGAACAAGTGGCGTCAATTAGATATGGAAATAATTAATTATTCATTGCCTATAGAGATAAAGAGAGGAGTACGGCAGGGATGCGAGTTATCCCCAAGCCTCTTCAACTTATACACAGAAAGAATTTTTAAACAAGTCTTAACATCTATGGAAGAAATATAAACAATCTGTAACAGTGACGATATGCTGACTATACAGTGTTACTAGCATAAAGCGAGCACTAGCTACCAAAAATAATGAAACAAGTAAACAGACATAGTCCAGAACGTGGCTTAGATATTAACATTCACACACGAAAACTATTAGCAGTGGAAAGGAGAGGTCATCAATGAACATCACAGTAAACGGCGAGATACTAGAACAAGTAACAAGTTTCTCTTATCTTGGACATTTAATAACAGATGGTGGCAGAAGTGAAACAGAAATCATAAAGAGAATAGGAATGGCCTAAAATGCGCTCGGCGTCAAGAAATCAGTATTAACATCTAGAGAGATTAACAACGCAGTAAACGTGTTCATTTTCAAAGATGTTGTACATTAGACACTACTATATGGCGCAGAAGCCTGGACAATGAACAAGTGATTATAAAGTCGAATAAAGGCCCTGCAAATGTGGATATACAGAAGAATATGTTGTATTTCTCTGAAACAAAACAAAAACCCATACAATACAGCGTTCTAAAAACAATGGAATGAAAAGAGAGTTGATTAAAGAAATAAAAAGAAGGCAAATGAAATATTTTTGCACGTTAAAATACATAACACGCTTACACTGGAGTGAAAGGTTGAAATGTGCAAGAGGTAGACAACGATACAAGTGTGAAGCTAATATCAAGAGATGGACGAACATCAATCTGACAGAATGTACATTCAGGACGAGAGACAGACTCTCTGTCAGCGTGTCTATTTGTGAATGTAGCGGCCCATACATGCGTACCTGCTACCCTGTACCCATTAGTCATCATCATCAAGTGCCATGCCAGCTGGCGTAGTCGTTCATGACTCTTCACAGATCTGGGTCTTTAGTTTTCTGGATCAATTCTACCGTTGATATTCCTCCATGCCACCATCTCAATACATTCAGCATCATTTCTCTTTGTCAGCCTCTGCCTCTCTCCCCCTCGATCTTTCCGGTTGTCACGATGTTCTCTAATGCCTCTATTCTCATTACATGACCAAAGAAAGCTGTTTGTCTCTTTCTTATTGTTGTATATAGTGTTCTAGTTTCATTAGCCTCTTTCAGGCAGTTGTTGTTAGTTACTTTGGCAGGACGTCGCAGCGTTTGTTTTTGTTTGTTTGTTGTTGTTTTTTTTATTTCTTTATACTATTACGTTTAGTAGTCTGTAAGAAAGAGAGTGCTAAGATGCTATATATAATAGAATATGTTTTGCTGTATGGCTGTGAATCTTGAAATGTAAATGAACAAATTAGGAAGAGATTGGAAGCAACAGAGATGTGGTTCCTGAGAAGAATGGTGGGAATTCCTTGATCAATTATTCGAATAAGTAATGAAAAATGCACATAGGCACTAGACTTGATCTTCGTTATCCCCATTAAGGTTCTATTTGTTTACTTGACCTGGGATCTCAAACCGACCCATTCTAGAACGGGTACCAGGAGATGTTATGGGAAGTAAAAGCGGCTGGTGAGATATTGACCACATCACCAACTGAGTGTCGGTTAGTCTACGCAAATATGGGGCTAACACAACATAACCAATAACATCAAGGCGTGTGAAATAATCGTGTCATTACGTTATCATCCAGTGCCTTGCCGGCTGGCGTGGGCGATCATGCTTCTCCACAAATTACGATCTCCGACGCCATGGATCAGTTCGTGTGTTGACTCCCTTCCGTACCATGACACAAGACTGTCAATAATTTTTTCACGCTGTCTTCCTCTATCTCTGTTTCCGCACATCTGTCCGGTTGTCACAACATGTTCCAGTTTTTGTCTTCTCGTAACGTGGAAAACAAAACGAGGCATGCCTCTTTCTGAGGTGTGTAATAAGTTGTCGTTGCGACTTAGCTTCCCTTGAAACATCTTGATTGCTCTTTTTGGCTGTCCAACTAATTTTAATGATTGTTCTATAAAACCACTTCTCCAAGCCTTTCATGGAATTTTTTGTCTGTTTACTAATTGTCCAGGACTCGCAGCCGTATGTTAAAACTGGTTTTATGTAACATGCAAGAACTCTTTTCCTGACTTTCAAGGACAGTGGCTTATTGCACACAACGTTCTTCATTTGATAGAATGCAGTTTTTGCTTGTCCTATTCTGCTCTTTATCTCAGTGATGCATCTTCCATCTGATGTTTTCCATGTACCTAGATATATGGGACGCGTGCCCCACAATAGCGAAATATTGACAGACGATAGCATAAGTGTCACCGAAGCTACAACAAGAATCATAATGGCAAAGTCAGGATACAACAACATGAAGCATTAACATTTCACCGACATATACCACATCAACATCATTATCATTATGTGCCTTGCCAAGGGTGTATGTGGGATGTGGATTTTAATTCCTGAGAATGGTTCGTTAAAATGTCTAGGGGGTATTATTGATTATCTGGTCACTGGTAAGAATGCAGGGTGATCAGGGATATTTACCACAAATCCCAGGAAGAAAGAGCTCAATCCTTGAAACAATGGCATCTGTGTGTAGGTTTCCCTTCCCACTTCATCACCCCTTACATTATCTATGGTGCTAGAAGGATATTGATTGCTCACAACATATAAACAACCACTTGTTGGACACCACATTTACTTGATGTACACAACACTTTTGGACAAACAGTTCAGGTATTAACTCAAGATCTGCAGTTACATATATATAGGTGTAATAAACACTATGCATTTTCAGACAGGCATGGGAATAATGTGCAGTATTACAACATAGTACCCAGTGACCCCAAAAAAACAACAACAATGTTATCACAAACAACATAACAACCACAAATTGGTTCTGCTAACTTGACTCATTGTACCTAATAAAATCACATTGGTCTAGGTGCAGAAACCCAACATATATATTTGTTTCTGACACCATGTACAATTATCATATTTAAAAATAATGAGTTGATGTCAAAATACTATTTACCTTAACCATCATTGGTTATACCTCAATAACACTCTTTATATGTCATAGAAGAAAAAAACACACATGAAAACAGTTGATACTAATAATTAAATTAATTAATTATAGTGTTCATTTAGGCATTGCGGATGGGTATTCTTCTCCAGTGCAAAGCAGTTAATGTCCATATTTATCCGTGACAGCAATAAATACTCACAGTCATGTTTAATGTCCACTGAAGTTTGTTGCGGAACAACTTATAATCCTTATTATGAAATAAATTCACCACATATCTCCTCCGTGGAGCTGAATTCAAGAATCTTCTTTGCGAACGGCTCGGTGTCAGTGTGAAATTGAGGCCTGGGTTGGTCATACCTTCAGGAGATGCATCTTTGGTCTTGGACTAAGGTTCTTCCCTATATCACCATATCTGATGAAAAGGATGCCTACCTTTCAGCGTCTCGGCTTATAATATCCGAATCTCAATTTTGTTCCCACAGATTTTTCACCCACCTAGTCATCAGTCTATAACCTATTCCACCGTTATTGGCATTTAGGCTGACATGGGACCAGCACAGAGTTCTGATTCATTATTTACTTTCAGTGTAGACATACAATTCTGCTTGTTATTCATTTGGTTCATCTGGAATTAATTCCAGGATTCTGCTGCAGGCATGGAACTGAAGAATATTGACTCCACCACATATCCAGGGTTGCAAGCCATCAGGTGATTCCTGTGGTTGCAGGCGTAGAGGCATTTACTCCGCTAGCTGCTTTCATATGGTCTTTTTTTTTATGTGTTCAGGTTTGGGAACCTTGAGGTAATCTGGTGTAGGTATGGTTTTCAGTTGGCACCTTGGTTGTATTGGTTCAATGTCTTCTTCCCATTTGTTTGAGTTGGTGTTCATAGCTAGAACTTGGTGTTGCATGGCTGGAACCTTATGTTTGACTTTTGCAGCTGTGAGATGTTCTTTCGAAGACTTATCCATTGTGGATATTAACTTGGTAATCCAACCAACAGTTGAAGATTACTCACTGTTGTTAGTTTTAATAACTTGTAGAAGGATTGTCCCATAGTTTCACTGATTTTGTTGAATGATGAGGCCATAGATGATACTTCTCAAACGTATAACTGACGAGTCACTGTTGTCAGTTACTTTGTTGATCTTCATCTTTGTAGATTATTAGATCTTGAAGTCCATCCTGGATCTTCTTACGAAAATAGGACTTAATCACTCACCCAGTCAGTTGTCTTCTAATTTATCTGTTGCTCGCTATGGAGCTATTGAGCGCCGCAGTAAACATTGAGGTATTGCTAGATCCAGACTATGGTTTGGACATTCACTTTATGGCTGTTGACCCAGGATCCAGTGTTAGTGATATAGTCCCACCAAATTCAACCACCACCTGCTTCTCTTCTATAGAAAAGGGATGACAAGAATACAACACTAGCATTAACCTACTGTGTTATGGTAAAAGGTTTACAACACAATTACAAACACAAATACAAAACACCAAGGGGAGAAGGGGAAAGGAGTGGGTGTCCATGTTCCACTGTCCCTCATTGCTGAGTAGAGCCATTCTGACTCTTCATAGTGAGTAAGGTATTTTCTCACTTATATTTTGTTCTGTTGTTACTGGGACTATTGGATGGGTGAAGTCATTCTGTCCATCCAACATGTTGATATTGTCTCTCTCATTACTTGAAGAGAATAGCCTATACAGAATCCCTGTGGTTTCTAATGCCGCGTCTTCATTTCGGCACTATAATCATCACTAGGTCAAGACTATTCACCATTGGCTTCTTAAGTACTGACATACATATGTATTCTTACATCAACATCCTCTAATCCCAAGGTGCAACATTAAAATGTATATTCCCACAGTAAAAAGTAACAATCAGAACAAAGAAAATTCTCATACCAGAAAAAGACATACATGTACATTTCTCTGATATTAAGTACATGATACTCATACATAATAATTAATCATAATGCTGATGCAGGGAGCCTTTGTTTTTAGGTTTTCTCAGGGGTTAATCCATAACTTAAAACATACATTGTTTTCCCCCACTGCGTACAGCAGATGAGGATAGTAGTCGCTGTGATATATTTTGTCAAGGACTGCTATTATTCAAGCAATTTATTCACATCAATCTTCGCTTCTGTTCCTACTACAGTGAGGTGATGCGGAGTGAATCCTATCCGAACATGCATTTACATCACGCGTTTAATTATTCATGAATTTATATTCAAACATGGCCTGTCCCTAACACTATTTTATGAAATGATTATATGTTCACCCTCATATGGAGTGGTTACTAATCTGTTAACAAAAGAATGGTACTAAAATTTAGCACTATATTTCCAAGTTACAGATTATAATGTGGCAAAATATTTTATCCCCTGACTAAGTAAGAGTCAGGAATATGCGTAATCATTTGTATGTCCCCGCATGGATAAAACACCTTTCTATAGTACATAGATTATTTGCAGATTTCTAAGCATAAATAGTGAGATATTGTTCACCGTGCCTAGAAGTTTTAACATAGAAATATGAAATTGACAGACACTAGTTCTTTACTATGAAGCATGAATCAGGGGTCTGCTCCTACATTGAGAAAATCTCTAGAATGTGTTTCAGACATGAGAGTTGATACTTTACAGTACACATAATATTCATAGATTATAGCACTACTAGTGAGATATAAGTTCATAATGCCTATACAAGATATTAACATATGGATTTGAAATTGTAAGACATAGGAAAAATTACAGCGTGGCGCCCACATGTGTTTCCTTAGTAAACCTCATCCAGCCTGGTTTAAGAGAATTGTAACTAATTCTTAATTAAACATACTGGTCCATGTAATACATAAATATATCTTAATGATGTAGATAACATACCAATAGCTTGAAGAGAATCATGGTTTTAAAACAAACTACCTTCTCCCCGAAGGGAAAGGTCGACTTTCTTGTCAGTTCTCTTGACTAGAAATGGCCGCTTCAGTCTTTGTTTTCCCCCTCGCCAGGATTGGCCAGATAAGGGAGAGAAAACAAGCCAAACTATATTTAGCTGTGCCACGGTCAGTCTATCGCTGTTTTATTTTCTCCTACATTAAGTAAGTTACTTAAACCGTAATTGTAAGGGTTTGTTTATTTTTAAGGGAGTCCATAAATAGGAAAGGGTAGGGACGTTTTTATTATATCACACGCCTCCCCAATTTAAGACATTTATTTCTTTCAGAAATTAAATGGTTCAAGAAGTACTCTACAATTTCCGTCTTTACATTGACTCGCCTAGTATCCATCCCTTATTAATTTCTTGCATTACTTCCCTATGTTAGTTAATCTATCAGGGCCACGTCCATTTTCTTATAGTCACGACAACTGGCATAACCTTAATGGCTTACTTCCCTTTTAGTGAAAAAGTGTAGCACCCTCTCCACTGTTGTCAGCTATTGTTTGAAATATGAGTGGTTATCTGATAATTTGTTACTTTCAAGTACTAGTTTGTCTGCATCAAACCGACTTTTGAAACAATTGAGATATCATCATTAAGCTTGATTTCTCTCATTAGATTATCAATCTTGAGATTATGTTAAAACCGACGGTTAATTCTGCGTCTACTGATAGCATATTAAACTCGCCCGTCTCCCTGTAAGTTAGACGTTTGTTTTAACTATAGATCTGATATTTAAAGGAAGCTAAATATGGTTCCTGTTGTATACATTTTCATCCAACACATCATGTGTTTGGGTATTTAGTCGAGTTATGGGATTTTCCGATCAGTTTTGATAACTCCTGATTAGAGTGGTGTCCCTTTCTCTTGCGGGTTTACCCGGAGAATCTCGTCTAACATGTAACCAAGGTCCAACTTTTCTAGATTTCCGTTCTGAACCGAATTTTCCGGGGAACATGAATCTATCAGAAATGAAGTAATTCTTAGCTTACTTTCTCTGCTATTCCTTCTAATCGAGATCTATTTTACGCTAGAATCCTTATTAGTAATTCTAACTGATGTGTTTGAGTTTCACTCTGTATTTGTTGCTTTGGTGTTGAATTACGAGCAATTTTGCGTCGCTTGGCGTACATTGATCGTCGTCTGCTTCCCTCCAGGTTTTTAGACTATCTTCAACTTAGCAACATACATTGTTATGTAGGTTCAGACGTAATGTCTCCTACCATATATAATCAGTTCAGTGAGAAGTTAAAAGGCCCTTTTATGTTTCCTGTGATAGTCTTCCAGACAATCAAGTTGCTGGTTCACTTTCCAGTTATGGATGTGGATTACTAGTCTTAGTAAAATTACTGTTACATCTGTATATCCCTCTCATACTGGCGTCTCCTGAGTTGTGTCCTCAGGATAACAGGTAAGGTACTCTTAATGTTTCTCTCCAGTTTTGTTTTCATCCGTTTAATACGTGGAAACTCTGGATTTATTTAGATTGACTAAGGTCTATCTTTGAACTGTTATATAATTTACTAGCTGGATTCCTGATTGAAATTCCTACTCTAGTAAATATCAAGCAATTCTTCAGCTATCTGCTCCAATTTGCTTGGTTTTTACACAGCTATATTCCATTTTCCTAGCATGGGTTCACTGTATAAGTTTTAGGCGTTTCCCCTGTCTTCACGTCAAGGAGGTCGTCCTATTTATAAACAGCATCTATTTCAAGAGTTGTTTATTTAATTGTTGCTTTTACTGATTCGTATCAGTTATTTAAGCTAATCTCTGTTAGTCTGGATCTGCTTTCACATATTTAATGCTGGCATATAATCCTAGTCAGAACTGAGATGTAGAAATCTGTTTCGTCTTGCGATTGATTTCTGATTTACCTACCTTTTAGTAGGCTTCGAGCATTATCTAGAATTTAGTTACTCGGTTAGTTTTAAAGAAAATACAATTGAGTCGCGCGCCTCTATTGTACCACTTATTTTTGCCCTTCTTAATTCTTCCCTTATGAGAATATTAATGTTAGTTAGGCAATTATTGAAATAACTTTACGTAAGCTAATCGCTAACTACAAAGTTGTTTCACTCCTCTTTTTGATGAGGACTTCTCATTGTGAACATTTCACTTAGTGAGGTTAAACTGTAAATTTCAAAGTTAAGGAGCCAATATCTGAAATGTTCAGTCTCTTACTAGAGATTGGCACAGATTTTTTCCGGTATCTCCTGAAGTTTATTTGAAATTCCAATTTCTTAAGTTAATTCTTTAATTATACCTTTTACATACCTATACGGTCTGTTTCCTCTACCATTAATAATGGAATCGGGGTGGATAATTTAAAGAAATACCTTATATTCTGTTGGATCAGTAAGTGAGTTGATCAGTTTCACTTACATCACCAGGTGAATATTTTGGTTTTGACCCTATTTATTAACATATGGGCCATCTGAGTTAGTTAATACTACTACTCATATCACCGGTGGAGTAGAATAAGTGTCGGTATGGCTTTTCTTCCTAAGTATCCATCAGTTATTCACTTTACTTTACTACCGGTGTTGTAGAACATGTTATGTCCTATGAAAAAAAGGATTAAATTAGGGTGCCCCTAAATACTGCAAATTCTTACTT
Source organism: Cepaea nemoralis (assembly GCA_014155875.1). Taxonomy (NCBI): domain Eukaryota; kingdom Metazoa; phylum Mollusca; class Gastropoda; order Stylommatophora; family Helicidae; genus Cepaea; species Cepaea nemoralis. The sequence goes on along the minus strand of JACEFZ010003651.1, from coordinate 370,147 downwards.
CTTCTTCTTCTTCTTCGTTCATCCGGAGTTTTTTTTCGGATGTGATTGCGTTGTGCCTGTTTACAGCAGAGCTGCGTTCTTGCGCCGTTAGGCCGACACATCCGACTTCTGCGGGCATTTGTTGACCGGGTTAACCTTCCCGGGGGTTTCTTAGGACGTTTGACTCTCACTGTTGTGGTGTTATCCCCCATCCCAGCTGGTCCATATAGAACAGCCAAAGATCCTGGTCAGCCCTCAAGGGAAGGCAGGGGCAGACCATGGGCATTCCCCGCCATCCAAGGAGGCTTCCATACTTGCAGAGCCGATACATAGCGCTCTGGTACTGGGCTCACCCAAGGAATCGTCACGTCCTGCACATGGCTGCTTAGCCTCACTTCCGTATATTGGGACTTCCGTTCACCATAGGCTGTTCTTCCGGAAACCAGAAGTATGCAGTCTGCAGATGACATCCACACAGTGAGCTTTCGATTCGGACTTTCCATGTAATGGATTTGCTATCCAAGCAATATTCCATTTCGTGCCACTATGACACTTTTCCACCTTTTATGAAGTCCACACAGTGGGCTTTTGATTAGGACTTTCCACGTAATGGATTTGCTATCCAAGCAATATTCCATTTCATGCCACTAGGACACTTTTCCACCTTTTATGAAGCCCACACAATGGGCTTTTGATTCGGACTTTCCACGTAATGGATTTGCTATCCAAGCAATATTCCATTTCGTGCCACTAGAACACTTTTCCACCTTTTATGAAGCCCACACAGCAAGCTTTCGATTTGGACTTTCCACATAATGGATTTGCTATCCAAGCAATATTCCATTTCATGCCTCTGGGTCTTCATGCACCTTTAAATGTCAACCTGTATGCAGTTAAAGTAAGCTGCGGTCAACTTGAGCTTGTTGATATCTCCATAGAGCTTGTCCTCAAATGAAGCAGGTGTGGGCCAAAATATCTTTCTCTGTTCTGCATACGTTGGGCAATCCTGCAGCAAATGTTTTGCTGTCATTTTTCCAGTTCTACAATTACATTCATCGGTATCTCCTATCTTTAGTTTATTGAACAAGTGGTATTTCAGCCTGTTATGTCCTGTGCGGAGTCTGAAGATTGCTACTTGTTCTCTTCGGTCAAGTTTGTAATATGCATCATCCTTCTGATGGCCTGGATGCTCTGATTCCCATTTGGTTCTATAAGTGCTTTTTATCAACCTCTTTGCCTCATTATAGGTTATGTCTATGTCAGGCTGTGGTAGTCGTCCGCCCTCTTTTGCCAGTCTGTCAGCCTCTTCGTTTCCAGGTATACTGCAATGTGATGGGATCCACTGTATTACAACTTTCTTGGATTTCTGGCATAGACCATGGAGTGCTGCTCTTAGGTCAGTTAGTTCTGTGCTGTTATTGCTCTTCAGTATTGAGACAGTTGACTTTGCATCTGTGAAGATAGCTATTTGCTTCTCTTTATTTTCCTCAAACAGGAGCATTTCTGCTGCAGTTTTCAAAGCCTCTACCTCCGCTTTGAAGTTACTTGAAAATTTTCCAGTTGCCATTGAATGTGTTTTTTTCACTCCATTTTTTAAAGTTAGGAGAATTCCTCCTCCTCCATTCTCTATTGAATTTTTGGCTGATCCATCTGTATATGCATGGGTCCAATTCCTGCTTGGGTAATGTTCTTTTATGTAGTTTAGGGTTATTTCTCTTCTTTCGGTTTCATGCTGAGTGTTCTTTTTCTCAATACCAGGAATGTTTTCTATCATCTCAGGCAGTTGCTGCTGTCTCCAAGCTGGGAACTTGTGTGCATTGTGTATGGGCTTGACTGTTGATATGTTAAGTATAGGATCTGCCCTAATCCTTCGTTTTGCGGTTTCTACAAAGTTGCTACGCTTCAGTCTTCCCTTTCCAAAACCATTAAATCTGTTGTACATAGGGTGGTCTGTCAATCTTCTAAATTTTTCTGCTTGTTGCTGGGCTCTGCTATCTCTTCTATCCTGCATTGGTTGTAAACAAGTGATCTTTTCTAGTTCATTAATAGGCGTTGTCTTCAGGCTTCCAGTTATGATTCGCATTCCTTGGTTTTGGACTCTACTTATTTTGTTAAAGTTTGACTTAGCTGCTGTTGCCCAAGCTGCAATGCCATATTCCAGTACTGGCCTCACCCGTCCAGTATATAACTTCTTGAGAACTTTCCCATCTGCTCCCCACGTTGTACCAGCAAGCTTTTTCATGATTGCCATTCTCTGCCTTGCTCTTGTTCGATTTTTCTCAACCTGTGTCTTCCATGTCAGGCGACGATCAAAGGTGACTCCTAGATAGTTTGGATTTTCTTCATGGCGCAATATTTTTCCATTCAATACCAGCTTAGGTTGCTGAGTTTTATTTGAGAGGGAGAACACTGTGCATGTTGTTTTCTCCTCACTTATCTTCACTAGCCATGATTTTGACCAGTCCTCTAGCGCTAATAAGGCTTGCTGTATTCTGCTGTTAGCTGTACTAATATATTCTTCAGATGTCCATATGGCTAGGTCATCTGCAAAGGAGGATGTGTGTACTCTGGCTGGAAAATTTTCTGTGATGTCATTTATATATGCTAGGAATAATGTTGGTGAGAGAACTCCTCCTTGGGGGACACCTTGCTCCAGCAGCATCATTTTGCTTGTTTGTCCTTGTACTTTTGTCCTGGCCGTTCTGTTCTCAAGGTAGTGGCTGATCCATTTATACATTTTTCCACAAACATGCATGTTTTGCAGTTTTACTTTCAGTCCTTCCTTCCATACTTTATCAAATGCTTTTTCTAAATCTATCCAGACTGCTAGTGTGTGCTTTTTCTCTTGGAAGGCATCCTCTATTTCCTGAGCTATATAGGTTATTTGATCTTCAGTGGATCTGTACTTTCTGAATCCTGCTTGGTGTGGTGTTAAGAGTTTGTTTTCTTCCAGATGCCATGTTAGCCTGCCATTGATAATGCGTTCCATTAATTTTCCTACACAGCTAAGTAGACTGATAGGTCGATAGCCATTTGGTTCTTCCAGGTCTTTTCCTTTCTTTGGGACTGGTATTAGTATAGCTTCCTTCCATGCCTGTGGGACTATTCCTCTCTTCCAGCTGTTATTTAGGACTGCTAGTAGTTTCTTCTTTGCCTTGTTGCCTAGTCCTATTAGCATTTCATTTGTGATTCCATCCTTTCCTGGTGATTTCTTCTTTTTTAGGGTATTCATTGCCTGTTCCATTTCTTCCATTGTTAGATTTGCCATCATATATTCTGCTGCTGTCTCTGTATTTCTATGATGTATCTGTTTGTCTTTGATTGCTTTCTTCTGTTCGGTTGTAATATCAATGTGGTTTGCATTTGCATAGTGTTCCATTAGTGCATTTGCAGCCTTTTTTCCTGTAAGCAAGGCATTTCCTTGTTTAATTGTTATTTGTTTGTTCTAGGTCCTTCATTGTTCATGGCTTTCACTAGTTTCCATAGTTTGTTTCCATCCCTGTCAAAATTCAGGTTTTCTGTTTTTTCCCTCCAACAATCTCTTGTTGTTTGATTTACTGTTCTTTTATATTTTGCTGAGATGGCTTTGAGAGAGATATTCGCTTCAATTGTTTGTTCTCTCTCTGCTGTCTTCCTGGCATCTTCAACTTTGTCCTCCAAACTTTGTAGTTCTTCAGTCCAGTATGGTTTGTAATTTTTCCTCGCTCCTCTAGGAATGGACTCAGTGGCTGCCTGTATTATCGCTCTGTTTAGACTTTCCACCATTTGCTTTATGTTGCCATATCGTGTATTTATGTTTTCACAATATTTGTCTGTTAGTATGGCAAATCTGTCCCAATCTGCTCGTTTGTAATTCCAGCGGGGCAAGGGCTTTTGCTCCTGTGGAACATACTCCATATTCATTACAAGCTTGATTGGTCTGTGGTCACTACCTGCTAATTGGTCCAGCACATGGCGATCGATTTTGTGGAGGATGTTTCCTGTGCAGAAAGCTAAGTCTGGAGTAGAAGTGGTAAGCCATCTTCTGGAGTAGAAGCTCGGTGTGTCATCCGCTTTGTTGAGTAGATGGAGATTTGAGTCTATTTCCCAGTCCTCCAATTCATCTACTCTTTTGTCAGTATCTGGGTATCCCCATCTTTCTGAACGGCTATTAAAGTCTCCGACAATAATGCAGTTTGTGTCAGTTATTTTCATGTTTGAGAGTGTAAGGTCCTTATCTGCTGGGCTATACAGATTGTAGATTCTTATTTTCACGTCCTTTATCATTATATCAACACCTATAATTTCTGTTTGGTTGTCAGAGATCACAGATACTTCGCTGCAAGGTATTGTATTTCGTGTAAGTATTAGAACTCCTCCTTTATGTCCTTCGCGGTCGAAACGTGTGGCCTGATATCCTCTGACTGAAAATTTGCGATTGGCATTGAGGTGTGTCTCTTGAATGCATGCCACATCTATTCTATCTTTATGAAGACGCTGTGTCAGGGATTCTTTCTTGTTATAAACTCCTTCGGCATTCCACTGTAGTATGTTGAGTGTCCTTGGTATTTGGTCAATAGCTCTTAACCTACTCCTCTGTGCCTTGACTCCACAGCACAGGGGAAGGTGACCACCAGTAGTCATGGGTGGACCCCCTCGAGGCAGGGGGCCCGGCACTATCACCGCCTGATGGGACTTCACGGGATTAGCACCATAACGATTAATTTTCATCTGTGGCATCATGAAATGATAGTTACGTTGCACTTCTTTGTCAAGCTTGTGGCTCAGTACATCCGATTTCGACAAGCACTTTTCGGGATGCTTTCCCTAGCCTTTGACTGTCCCCAGTCTACCTACAAGGCAGCAGGTTTGTGCGTCACTTCGTCTGGTCCCTCTCCCTTGACCTGTCCGACATGGGTGACCCTACCAGTAGCAGTGCTACCGTCGGCATAGCTCTTGGGGTCATTGGAACGCGCAAGCCCCTCTACCTCGTCAAGGTGGACGCACGGCAGAGGGGCAAATTCTTACAATATTCCTTCCCTTCCATTAACTATGTCTACATTTTTGCAAGTGGTGGTTTAGGCCTTAACCTTAGTTCATTTACTTTAGTTACTGCTATTTTCCCCTGGTTTAATTCATCTCTCAGGTATTATTTACTTTCCTACTGAATCATCATTTGTTGATTAAATTTTTCCCTTAAAAATTTTTTTATTGGATTTTTAACTTATCTGTCCTAATTATCTATAAAATTGTCTATCACTCTCTGCTGCCTTGGTAACTTTTCAATATTACATGAATTATACAAGCAGATCAAGCATGAAAATACAATGATAATCAATGACAAAATAATTAATTAACACATGATTCATATGTAGGAACATAAACCTTATGGATACATAATATAGTAGTGTGTTCATGAGTACACCACTTTTAAACCATTTAAAGAGAATACCAGAGTAGCAGAACCATACCTCAAACATCAAATGGGAATGACTATGAATTCTAAACATTCACTGAATTACCTATCTTATGTGAGTTTACCATCCCAGAGACCTTATTACTGGAGGTTCATTACTGAGCTTCCCATCAATAAGATATAAAATATGAGTTTAAAAAAAATCTCATATCCAACAACCAACTACCTGATGCATCTGCCAGAATCAAGATATTACCTGTGAGTAGTTTTGTACCCAAAAAAAACCTATATTTATCTGAGCCATTATGGGTTCATATAACACTTGACTCAGCTCATACTAATGTGATTAGGTCTGTTACTAACACTATAACATTCTGAAGTGACTTGGTTTACCTGCGAGAGGTTTTCCCTGAATTCATATACTCACAATAATACACCAATTGTGATGTTTACCATGAGTTTTAAATTCACGGACTACTCCACTACTAGGTGAAGTCCGTACCGGGCGGGACCACACATGTGGGATGTGGATTTTAATTCCTGAGAATGATTCGTTAAAATGTCTAGGGGGTATTATTGATTCTCTGGTCACTGGTAAGAATGCAGGGTGATCAGGGATATTTACCACAAATCCCAGGAAGAAAGAGCTCAATCCTTGAAACAATGGCATCTGTGTGTAGGTTTCCCTTCCCACTTCATCACCCTTTACATTATCTATGGTGCTAGAAGGATATTGATTGCTCACAACATATAAACAACCACTTGTTGGACACCACATTTACTTGATGTACACAACACTTTTGGACAAACAGTTCAGGTATTAACTCAAGATCTGCAGTTACATATATATAGGTGTAATAAACACTATGCATTTTCAGACAGGCATGGGAATAATGTGCAGTATTACAACATAGTACCCAGTGACCCCAAAAAAACAACAACAATGTTATCACAAACAACATAACAACCACAAATTGGTTCTGCTAACTTGACTCATTGTACCTAGATAAAATCACATTGGTCTAGGTGCAGAAACCCAACATATATATTTGTTTCTGACACCATGTACAATTATCATATTTAAAAATAATGAGTTGATGTCAAAATACTATTTACCTTAACCATCATTGGTTATACCTCAATAACACTCTTTATATGTCATAGAAGAAAAAAACACACATGAAAACAGTTGATACTAATAATTAAATTAATTAATTATAGTGTTCATTTAGGCATTGCGGATGGGTATTCTTCTCCAGTGCAAAGCAGTTAATGTCCATATTTATCCGTGACAGCAATAAATACTCACAGTCATGTTTAATGTCCACTGAAGTTTGTTGCGGAACAACTTATAATCCTTATTATGAAATAAATTCACCACATATCTCCTCCGTGGAGCTGAATTCAAGAATCTTCTTTGCGAACGGCTCGGTGTCAGTGTGAAATTGAGGCCTGGGTTGGTCATACCTTCAGGAGATGCATCTTTGGTCTTGGACTAAGGTTCTTCCCTATATCACCATATCTGATGAAAAGGATGCCTACCTTTCAGCGTCTCGGCTTATAATATCCGAATCTCAATTTTGTTCCCACAGATTTTTCACCCACCTAGTCATCAGTCTATAACCTATTCCACCGTTATTGGCATTTAGGCTGACATGGGACCAGCACAGAGTTCTGATTCATTATTTACTTTCAGTGTAGACATACAATTCTGCTTGTTATTCATTTGGTTCATCTGGAATTAATTCCAGGATTCTGCTGCAGGCATGGAACTGAAGAATATTGACTCCACCACATATCCAGGGTTGCAAGCCATCAGGTGATTCCTGTGGTTGCAGGCGTAGAGGCATTTACTCCGCTAGCTGCTTTCATATGGTCTTTTTTTTTTATGTGTTCAGGTTTGGGAACCTTGAGGTAATCTGGTGTAGGTATGGTTTTCAGTTGGCACCTTGGTTGTATTGGTTCAATGTCTTCTTCCCATTTGTTTGAGTTGGTGTTCATAGCTAGAACTTGGTGTTGCATGGCTGGAACCTTATGTTTGACTTTTGCAGCTGTGAGATGTTCTTTCGAAGACTTATCCATTGTGGATATTAACTTGGTAATCCAACCAACAGTTGAAGATTACTCACTGTTGTTAGTTTTAATAACTTGTAGAAGGATTGTCCCATAGTTTCACTGATTTTGTTGAATGATGAGGCCATAGATGATACTTCTCAAACGTATAACTGACGAGTCACTGTTGTCAGTTACTTTGTTGATCTTCATCTTTGTAGATTATTAGATCTTGAAGTCCATCCTGGATCTTCCTCCTAAAATAGGACTTAATCACTCACCCAATCAGTTATCTTCAATTTTTCTGTTGCTCGCTATGGAGCTATTGAGCGCCGCAGTAAACATTGAGGTATTGCTAGATCCAGACTATGGTTTGGACATTCACTTTATGGCTGTTGACCCAGGATCCAGTGTTAGTGATATAGTCCCACCAAATTCAACCACCACCTGCTTCTCTTCTATAGAAAAGGGATGACAAGAATACAACACTAGCATTAACCTACTGTGTTATGGTAAAAGGTTTACAACACAATTACAAACACAAATACAAAACACCAAGGGGAGAAGGGGAAAGGAGTGGGTGTCCATGTTCCACTGTCCCTCATTGCTGAGTAGAGCCATTCTGACTCTTCATAGTGAGTAAGGTATTTTCTCACTTATATTTTGTTCTGTTGTTACTGGGACTATTGGATGGGTGAAGTCATTCTGTCCATCCAACATGTTGATATTGTCTCTCTCATTACTTGAAGAGAATAGCCTATACAGAATCCCTGTGGTTTCTAATGCCGCGTCTTCATTTCGGCACTATAATCATCACTAGGTCAAGACTATTCACCATTGGCTTCTTAAGTACTGACATACATATGTATTCTTACATCAACATCCTCTAATCCCAAGGTGCAACATTAAAATGTATATTCCCACAGTAAAAAGTAACAATCAGAACAAAGAAAATTCTCATACCAGAAAAAGACATACATGTACATTTCTCTGATATTAAGTACATGATACTCATACATAATAATTAATCATAATGCTGATGCAGGGAGCCTTTGTTTTTGGTTTTCTCAGGGGTTAATCCATAACTTAAAACATACATTGTTTTCCCCCACTGCGTACAGCAGATGAGGATAGTAGTCGCTGTGATATATTTTGTCAAGGACTGCTATTATTCAAGCAATTTATTCACATCAATCTTCGCTTCTGTTCCTACTACAGTGAGGTGATGCGGAGTGAATCCTATCCGAACATGCATTTACATCACGCGTTTAATTGTTCATGAATTTATATTCAAACATGGCCTGTCCCTAACACTATTTTATGAAATGATTATATGTTCACCCTCATATGGAGTGGTTACTAATCTGTTAACAAAAGAATGGTACTAAAATTTAGCACTATATTTCCAAGTTACAGATTATAATGTGGCAAAATATTTTATCCCCTGACTAAGTAAGAGTCAGGAATATGCGTAATCATTTGTATGTCCCCGCATGGATAAAACACCTTTCTATAGTACATAGATTATTTGCAGATTTCTAAGCATAAATAGTGAGATATTGTTCACCGTGCCTAGAAGTTTTAACATAGGAATATGAAATTGACAGACACTAGTTCTTTACTATGAAGCATGAATCAGGGGTCTGCTCCTACATTGAGAAAATCTCTAGAATGTGTTTCAGACATGAGAGTTGATACTTTACAGTACACATAATATTCATAGATTATAGCACTACTAGTGAGATATAAGTTCATAATGCCTATACAAGATATTAACATATGGATTTGAAATTGTAAGACATAGGAAAAATTACAGCGTGGCGCCCACATGTGTTTCCTTAGTAAACATCATCCAGCCTGGTTTAAGAGAATTGTAACTAATTCTTGATTAAACATACTGGTCTATGTAATACATAAATATATCTTAATAATGTAGATAACATACCAATAGCTTGAAGAGAATCATGGTTTTAAGGCAAAATACCTTCTCCCCGAAGGGAAAGGTCGACTTTCTTGTGTGTTCTCTTGACTAGAAATGGCCGCTTCAGTCTTTGTTTTCCCCCTCGCCAGGATTGGCCAGATACGGGAGAGAAAACAAGCCAAACTAAATTTAGCTGTGCCACGGTCAGTCTATCGCTGTTTTATTTTCTCCTACATTAAGTAAGTTACTTAAACAGTAATTGTAAGGGTTTGTTTATTTTTAAGGGAGTCCATAAATAGGAAAGGGTAGGGACGTTTTTATTATATCACAGTGTAGGCGTTTATTCTCTTCACAGATCTCGGTCCTAGTGTTCTGTATCAATTCTTCTAATGACGCCCCTATCCCCAGTACCATCGTCTCAGTCCATCCAGCATAATTTCTCTCGGTTAGCCTCAGCCTCTGATCTTTCCAATCGTTATGATGTTTCCCAATGTCTCTCTTCTCATTACATGATCATAGGTCGCCGTTTATCTACCTTTTATAATATAATGTTCTACTTTCTTTAGTCTCTTCCAGGCAATCATTGTTAGTTACTCTGGCAGAACAAGTTATTCACAACTTTCGTCTTAGGAACCACATCTCCGTTGCTTCCAAGCTGTTCCTAATGTGTTCATTTACGTTCCATAATTCACTTCCATACAGCAGAACAGGCCCCATATAACATATCAGTACTCGCTTCCTTACATTTAATGATAATTACTTATTGTATCAGATATTTTCCAATTTCTTACATAGCTCTTAATCTCTGGCATACATCTTCCTTCCGATGATTTCATTTTCCCCAGGTAATTAAATTTATCAACTTGCTGAAGACAGAAAAGAAACTGAGCCCCATCAAATGTGACATGTTAAACAGTGCTTGCTGCATGGAGTTTAAAATTATATCTTGACTAAAATGATGGATCATAACATCGTCACTATCTTGCAGATTCTTGGTAAAATGTCGCTCTCATCAGAAACCAGCAAAAAGATTCTCGATCTCTTTGTCAATTTCCCTGTCGCATAAATGTTCATGCTCAAAGTGTCTTCAATGATCTACTTCTTCTCCGTCTTCTTCTTCTTCTTCTTCTTCTTCTTCTTCTTCTTCTTCTTCTTCTTCTTCTTCTTCTTCTTCTTCTTCTTCTTCTTCTCGGGATGTGTGGGTTAGCGGGGATATGTGTGAGTGGGGGTGTGTGGTTGGGGTGTGTGTGTGTGTGTGTGTGTGTGTGTGTGTGTGTGGTAGAGTATATGTGGGTGGGTGAGTGTTGGTGGGTGGAGGATGTATGCGTGGGTGGGAAGATGTGTGTAGGTGGGGGATGTGTGGGTTGGTGATGGGTGGGTGGGTGCATGTATGTATGCCTGGGGGTATGTGGGTGCGTGGGGTGTGTGTGTGTGGGATGTGTGGTGAGTGTTTCCTTCTTCTTCTTCTTCTTCTTCTTATTATTATTATTATTATTATTATTATTATCGGTTGTCATTTTGTTAATAGGGGAATGTGTGTTGATGAATAGAAGGGTGGGTGATTGTATGTGTTAGTGCGTGTGTATGATTGTGTGTCTGTGCTTGTATATGTACATACGCAGGACTGTCTCTCTATCTGCCGCTGTCTGTTTGTCTGGCTATCTGTCTGTCGCACAGTATGTTTTTCCATTTATATATAGCTATCTGTCTAACTGCCGCTTGGTATTCATGTCTGTTTTTGACACAGGTCTTTATATTTTCCGCTCTGTCGGTCTGGCTGTCTACAACTTTGTAGGTATGTCCGTTTGATTTTATTTGTCTGTCTGCTGCTCTGTATGTGTGTCTGTTTGTGTGTATAGTCTACCGATTCTGTATGTATGTTTGAGTCTATAGTCTACCGCTCTGTATGTATGTATGTTTTAGTCTATAGTCTACCGCTCTGCATGTATGTCTGTTTGTGTCCATAGTCTGCCGCTCTGCCTGTATGTCCGTTTCTGTCCATATATGCCAATAGTTCGCACTGTATGTTTCTCTATCACTCTGTATGTTTGTCTGTCATTCTGTGTGTTTGTGGCATTGTATGGGGGTCCGTTTCCATCCACCGTTTAGCTCTAGAACTGTCTATATATATAAATATTGTGTGTGTGTGTGGGAGGGGGGTGTACACTCGTAGGTACGTGTGCGAATCGTGTGTTCGTGTATATGTGTGTATGGATGGATGGATGGATGGATGGATGGATGGATGGATGGATAGATGGATGCGTGTAGGTTGTGTGAGTTTGAATCGATGGCTATGAGGGTGAGTACATATGTAGGCGTGAATTGGTGGTGATATGGTTAGGTGGCTGGATGTGGGTAGGTAGGGACTTATGTAGGCAGGTAGGCAGGTAGGTAGTCAGGCAAGATGATCCGTATTAAGCACTTACGCATGCATGCATGCATGCAGCACACGAGCTTTGAAGTTTTATCTTTGCAGCCCGTCTTCTTTCTTATGAACCTGCTAGCAATCTGCAATTTTTTTCATAGAGTTAATAGCTTTTCGATCCGTTTGTAGTAGGAGTTTCTCGATGGATTCCAAGAGTAGAGGTTATTACAGCCATTTGTCGTAGCAGTAGGTCTGTCATGGCGGTTGGAAGTATAGGGCACTTGACGAGAAGCTGGTCGAAGATCTTGTAATGACGAGATCAATGCCTGCATAGGAGACCATGTTCACGATGAACACACTTTAGATGGCAATTGATTCAAGATTACTACTCTGGAAACCAGACAATTATATTCCGTTTTTATTCTCATGCTAAGGTCATTGATTTTGTCATTTCCTTGAAAAGACCCTGATCTGTTGGTTCGTTTGTTGATCTTTTCAGCTGCTACTGTTCTCTTGTTTTGGGGAATATATGGGTCAGGGGTTAAGGGCGTTCTCCGTGGCGAAGTGAGTACACTGTCTGACTCTCGCTCTGCATGTTGTAGGTTCGTTGTAGGACTTCATCGCACGAGTGTAATTTTTCTTGACACCCATGAGAAACATTACTGGAGCTACAGACTTCGTGCTTTATGCGATGCTCTCGGCAGTCGACCTGCCGTTCTGCGGAGAGAGACCAAGTTAGATATGGTAAAAACTGTGCAATGAAGTCGATCCTCTTGTCTTGAACCTTCTACTTAAACACCAGGATATACACCTCAGTCGTCAGCTTGCCGGTTTTCGGCTAGTATTTGTCTACAGTTTGCTCCTTCTATACTCAATAATCCTCAAGCAATGGGCACTACTTACTTATGGGTATTTTTTGCACCTAATGAAGTTGACATAGCAGCGTCTTTATGGCCTACTTTTTGTTATTTCCAACTGGGAAATTTAACGTACCTAATTTGTACAGGGACGTCCTGTTGTTTGCTCTTATCTGTGAAAGCTAGGCAACTCAACTGATCGCACTACCCGTGAGATCATAAGGTCGTGTGATATCATAGGCACCAATAGCTGTTGTAAAAAATGCCCAGCTCTACGATATTGTTAAAAAAAAAAAATAATAATTACCAGCCTCACGCTGTTGCTATAGATTATATATCTCATTTCAGATTTATTTGCGACACTTTGTAGGGACCTGTTCAAACTTCGATATTAATCGATTATTTATATCTGAGTTCCTACAGGATTTATAAGGATATCGACTTTCCCGACATGATCAGAATTCTGGCTCTTGAATTTCCGGTGTGATAATGGTGGGATAGGAGGGTCAACGCCTACAGTGGCAGTAAGTTGGTCTTAAACGTTGATTTCTTGTTCTGAAAGCAATGGCAAAATACTATATGCAAAATTGCCTCGGAAATCGATCTCGGGTTGAACGCCACGTCCTGCAAAGAACTTGTAATATTTATAACAGGGTTTATAAGGGACGTGCCTGCTCCGTGGCGACGAAGTTACGGACGCAATTCGAAATCCCGCATAATGCGTTCGAAATACAACTGTGGGCTATTTGAAAGCAGATTGGCTTGCGCTGGTTTTCATACAATGGTATGAGTTCCAGTCATTCAGAAAGCAATCTCCAACACTTCTATCTCTCGTCTTGATTATACATTCCGTCAGATTGTTGTTCGTCCATCTCTTGATGTTATCTTCTCACTTGTATCATTGGCTTCCTCTTGCTCGCTTGCCTTCAACCTTGCCCTCCAGTATGGCTTTCATAAGAATACCATGTCTTTTAACGTGACCGACATATTAAACTTGTCACTTTTTATTTCTTTCATCAACTCTCTTTTCATACCCGGTTTTTCTAGAACCTCTGTGTTTTTTTTTCCCCCTTGAAGTACGACATACTCTTCTGAATATCCAAATCTCCATGGCTTCTATTCGACTTTCTAATTGTTTGTTCATTGTCCAGACTTTCGCGCCATATAGTAGTGTTTAATATGTGTGTGTATATATATATATATAACATTTGACAATTCTCATTTTAATGCATTTTTAATCTCTCTGTATGTTAATATTGATTTCACGTTACTATTCTCCTTTTGATTGCTGATTCACTTCTCCGATCATCTCTTATTACATGTCCAAGATTGCAGAAACGTGTTTCTTGTTCTAGTATCTCCCAGTTTACTGTTATGTTCATTTATGGCCTCTTCTTTCCAAGGGTAATTATCATAATTTTCGTTTGTTGTATGGATGTTAATATTTAAGCCACATTCTGCACTGTGCCTGTTTACTTGTTCCACAAGGTTTTGTAACTCTTGTTCGCTCTTCTGGTAACACTGTATCATCATCATACTTAAGATTATGTTATGTTTCAATGACTCCATTCAAAGACTTGCTGTTGTCATTTCAAGGGGGTTCAAATCTCAATGTGGTCATTACAGCTTGGGATTTGTTTATATTGTCTAGTGTCCTCAGAGAGATATTTGGGGACATGGTGACGTCTGGAAATATGAGTGGTGTACAAGAAGCATAGGTTAGTTAGGTAGTCGACAGATCATCCTCATTGCACATCGAACCATTCAGTCCATAAGTGCTCGGATCCCTTCCTCAGCAAATCCCGCAGCGTGTAGCGGCTCACGACACCAGTTCTGTGTTGGTTTATCAATCTTCTTTGGCTTCCTGCGTAGTGTTCTTGTTTGGCGACACCTATTTTAATTTGCAGTTCTCGCAGTCTGACCATGGTTGTAGATTCACAGTCATCACTTGGTTCTTGCAAAAGTCTTACTTCTTGTAGAGCATTCAGAATGTCAGCCTGGTCCATGGCGCGTCCGCCTTCCACAGTAGCCTTACCTGCGAGCTTGTCAGCCCGCTCATTTCCTTGTACTCTCGCATGCCCTGGCACGAAGATGAAACTAGTGTTTGCCAGCCGAGACCGCTCCAGAGACAGCAACCACTCTCTTCGGATCCACCCCATCTCAATCCTCTTGAGCATGCTCATTGAGTCACTAAGGAAACGTGCCATAGTGAATGTCTGATGGCTCGAGAAGCATAGGCAGAGCGAGAGAAGTACTTTGTCATGGTCTGAGACATGATATTGAAGCATATCACCAACAGAACTGCTCCACAACACCACGGAACTAGATCTACGAAGAGTCATGAACGCCTACTCCACTGTGCAAGTCTTATGATGATAATGTGTGCGCTTTCTAATCTCTGCTTCATTCCTCTACTTCTATAAGTGTCAGTCATTCGCTCTGAGTTGATTTCTCATCCTAGGGAGTCTCCGTGACGAAGTGGTCAAGCTGTCTGATTCGGGCTCCGAAGGTTCGATTCCGGGCCGAGTGCATTTTCCCCCCTGAGACTCATGGGGGTCGTCGCTGGAGCTATGGAGTTCGTACTTTTTGCGACGCTTTTGGTAGTTGGCTGCGGAAAGCGACTGGATCATGTGGGGTAAAAACCCGGTGCAATGAAGTCGACCCTATCGACTTTTAAACGACTTTTTTTTATTTCTCATCCTACTCAAAACTATACCTTTTCCTGAGCAGAAATATACGAGATAATATTTTTGGCTGTGTTAAATATGTTTTTTTTTAATGAAGTCATTTCAAACAGGTGAGGAGGAAAGCTTGGAGTCTGGGGTTCCCAAACAGGTGAAAATGTACCCAAGTCAAGGTGAGTTAGTGTGTTCAGAAATTATAGCGCATAAGTGGCGGTTGTGACGTCCGCCCCTGGCTGGAGCAGACAGTGTTCCATTCAAGGCCTGATCTGTGTAGATTTTTGACGATATGATAAAAATGGTATACCTCTCCTGATCTTGCAACCGCTGCCTCTGACACCATAGATCTGTCTCGTCACAAAAATGTCTTCATTACTCGCTAATCTCATATTATTATCCAGCATCAAGTGCCATGCCAGCTGGCGCTCAAGTCTCTCCACAGATCTCGGTCCTTAGTGTTCTGGATAGTCTCTGTTGAAGATATCCCTCCATGCCACAGTCTCATTCCATCCTGCATCATTTCTCTAGGTCTGCTTCTCCATTTTCCCCCAACGGATCGATGGAATCGTCACTATGGCTTGCTATTGTTCCTCTTCAGATTATATAACGAAAGACCGCCGTGTGTACTCTCTGATAGTTCTATATGATGTTCTATTTTCATTAGCCACTTCCACACAAGCCGGTTCTGTGGTGATGGTGTTACGGATGCAGTTAGTAATCCGATATACCGAGTTCTAAACACAGCTGCGGGATATTTGGCAGCAGACCGCATTATTTTAGTTTACATACAATGGTATGAGTTCTGGTCATTCAGAAATCAATGGCAAACTACTGAACGTAAACTTGCAAGAAATCACAAACAGCCTTAAAATTCTGGAGTTGACTGCTACATCATGTAAAGGAAATGCAAATAACTTCCACACAAAGGTTATTAGTTATTGTGGCAATCCCAGATATTTCCAACGTTCGTCACAGAAGCCACATCATCTCCATTGCTTCCAATCATTTCTTCATTTGCTCATTCTCTGCCATACACAGAAGCCACATCATCTCCATTGCTTCCAATCATTTCTTCATTTGTTCATTCTCTGCCATACAGAGAAGCCACATCATCTCCATTGCTTCCAATCATTTCTTCATTTGCTCATTCTCTGCCATACACAGAAGCCACATCATCTCCATTGCTTCCAATCATTTCTTCATTTGCTCATTCTCTGCCATACAGAGAAGCCACATCATCTCCATTGCTTCCAATCATTTCTTCATTTGCTCATTCTCTGCCATACACAGAAGCCACATCATCTCCATTGCTTCCAATCATTTCTTCATTTGCTCATTCTCTGCCATACAGAGAAGCCACATCATCTCCATTGCTTCCAATCATTTCTTCATTTGCTCATTCTCTGCCATACACAGAAGCCACATCATCTCCATTGCTTCCAATCATTTCTTCATTTGCTCATTCTCTGCCATACAACACATCATCTCCATTGCTTCCAATCATTTCTTCATTTGCTCATTCACGGTCCTTGATTCTCTGCCATACAACACATCAGTTAATGACACTTGTTCCTTGACTATGGACCTGTCGTCAGTTGGACGAGTCAGGTTCGAATCCCTCTGCGACTGCGATTTTCATAGAAATAGAACTTGCTAAGAAACTCTTAAGACCATGGAGAAATAAACTAATTGGTATTGATTAGCACTCCCAGAAGTATAAGAAATACAGAATGTTGATGTCTGTCAATATTGTTGTAGTGAGTGTCCAAGAGGGCGCTGACTGTAACGATTCGGGCTTGATTCTGACAATGGTACACGCGCTGGCAAGCGAGGTTTCAAGTCAGCTCTCGACGTTCGCTAAGGAAGGGAATGACTCAGCGCCTATTCATCCGTGCACTAAGGCCTTCGGAAATGTAATAGTCTCAGAACTTCCCATGCCCACATTTGGTTCCTGCTTGGTTTGCTATTTTTCTTTTTTTTTTTTTTTTTTTTTTTTTTTTTTGATCTTACGCTTTGAACTTGAGCGTACTTCATACACGCAATTCTACTACATGTAGTTGCCACTACAGGGGAGTGCACGGAACTGATTAGCTTTCCCTATTACCAGTGTCCCTCGCCATCAGGCGCATCCACTCCGACGACAAGGATTTTGGGGAAATCAACATCTTAATCCATCTGGCCGATTTAACCAGCTACCTCGGCTGCAGCAAACCGAAAGTTTAAGAGCGGGGATTTTATCCATTCGCCATGATTACCTCCACTGTGCCTTGTGATCTCTGCCTCTTATCTGAATGCCCATCAATACATGTCAATTTGCCTGTCATATTTCTTTTACAATTTTAGATACTCCTATGTGTCTTCTAATTCATTCTTGTTTTTCTTTCCTCACAATAAGATCCAATCAGGACTTACGAATGTATTTCTTTGCGGTCTGACTGCCTCAGAACGGCGGGTTTGAGAGTTTAGACACCACTGTATGATCATTCGGGAATGTTAATTAAAAAACCGTTTGGAATATGTTACAGTTCCCACGGCCTCGAGACGGTCGTTTTAGAAATACCATCCAAATTTTAAAAACCTGCACACCGCTTAGAAAACATTTGTGGGGTTCTTTTTAATGTGTCTGTGTATAAATTCGGTTATATGTTATTGAAAAAATTAAAACAAGAATTGCCATTGCGAAGGTAGACTTTTGCAAGATGAAAAACATAATGACCAATAAAAAGATATCAATTGAAACGAGGAAAAGAGTGGCGAAGTGCTACATAGAACCTGTACTTTTGTGTGGATGTGAAGCGTGGACAATGAGCAGTCAAGCTGAAAAACATCTGATGGCTGTGGAAATGTGGTTTATGAGGAAAATGAAAAGAATACCACAGACAGACAGAAAAACCAATGAACTGTCTTTGATGAAACAAAAGAAGATCGTAAACTGATTAGAGACATTAGACGTAGATAGTCAACATTTTTTGGGCATGTTATGAGAAGAAATGACTTGGAGAACTTAGTGACAACTGGCAAGATCGAAGGGAAGAAACCAAGGGGAAGACCGAGAAGTAAATACCTGGATGGCTTGGTCACATGGCATCGTCGAGACAGAAACACGGAGCTGGTGATCGAGAGAGATTGCCAAACATGACCGCCCACGCTTATCGGCATGGCACATGATGGATGGATGGAATCTGCTATTGCCGGTCTCCGTGGCCTCAGGGTTAGCGACTTTCTCCATAATTCTGTTTATCCACGTGAGCAAACGCAGCTGCGCGAGAATAGGTAACGGTTCTCGCCGCGCCCGTTACTTACGGGACATGAGCCAGCCGCTCAGAAAGCCATGGCAAACTACTGATCGTAATCTTGCTAAGAAATCAACTCCAGTGGTAAAATGCTGGTGTTGACAGCGATGTCCTGTAATAGGATATGCGAAAAAAATGCATAGATTGGTCCAATTCTTTTAGGTGTATCTATGTATAGATTGGTGAAATTCTTTTTGATGTATCTATAAATAGACTGGTACAATTCTTTTAGATATTTGTATGAATAGATTGGTGGAATTATTTTAGACGTATAAACAAAGCCAAATATAAAAATTGGTGAAATTTTTTTAATGTTTAAACAAAGCCAAATATAATATGTAGACACTTGGGAGTTACCATCTCAATATTATCGTATCCCGTAACATGGGACGTGGCTGGTTGGGGTGTCGGGATGGAAGCATCAGTCCATTATTACCCTCTCTTCCCAGCAGCAGGTAGACTCCGTGGCCATGTGCTTAAGCCTTGCTTTTCGAAAGTTGTGGATTCGTTTTCGGATACCGTCATTCAGTTCACGAATGTAGTTGTCTTGAAGACTCGCGGGTAATTCTTTTAGATGTATCTATGAATAGATTGCTGGAATTCTTTTAGCTTTATTGAATAGACTGGTTGAATTTTTTTAGATGTATCTTTGTATAGATTGGTGAAATTATGTTAAATGTATATTGAAATAGATTGGTGAAATTCTTTTAAAAGTATCTATGAATAGATTGGTGGAATTCTTTTAGATTTATTTAATAGACTGGTTGAATTTTTTAGATGTATCTATGTATAGATTGGTGAAATTATGTTAAATGTATGTTGATATAAATTGGTGACATTATTTTAGATGTATCTATGAATAAGACTGGTGAAGTTCTGTTAGATTTATAAACAAAGTCAAATATAATATGTAGGCACTTTGGACGTTACCACCTCAATATCATCGTATCGCGTAACACGGGACGTGGCTAGTAGGGGTGTAGGGGTTAAAGCACCAGTCGCCCGTTGCCCTCTGCTCCCAGCAGCAAGGATCTCCGTGGTAAAATGGTTAGCCGCCTGCCTCGCGCTTCGAAGGTTGTGGGTTCGTGTCCGGATACCATCGTTAAGTTCACGAGTGTAGTTTACATACAGACTCCCGGGTGTCGTCGCTGGAGCTACGGAGTTCGTGCTCTGTGCGACGCTTTTGGCGGGCCGCGGAGGGGGAACTGAACCAAGTGGGATACAACCCGGTGCAATGAAGTCGATCCTCTCACCTGTTCTCAGCAACTCGCACAGGTGTGGACATACTGCATGCTGCCCGTTCTCTAATGTTATAAGTCTAGAATTGTATCTGCTTCCCCCGTCTCTAATGTTATAAGTCTAGAATTGTATCTGCTTCCCCCGTCTCTAATGTTATAAGTGTAGAATTGTATCTGCTTCCCCCGTCTCTAATGTTATAAGTCTAGAATTGTATTTGCTTCCCCCGTCTCTAATGTTATAAGTCTAGAATTGTATCTGCTTCCCCCGTCTCTAATGTTATAAGTCTAGAATTGTATCTGCTTCCCCCGTCTCTAATGTTATAAGTCTAGAATTGTATCTGCTTCCCCCGTCTCTAATGTTATAAGTCTAGAATTGTATTTGCTTCCCCTCGTCTCTAATGTTATAAGTCTAGAATTGTATCTGCTTCCCCCGTCTCTAATGTTATAAGTCTAGAATTGTATCTGCCTTTCCCTTCTCTAATGTTACAAATCCAGAATTGTATCTGCCTTTCCCTTCTCTAATGTTACAAATCCAGAATTGTATCTACCTTTCCTTCTCTTTTTTCCCATGTGAATGTACCATGCATTGTTTATGCCTACAAAATCAATTTGACAATTTTTTTTTTCCCTATGTAAATGTAACATGCACATTTGATGAATGAAAGATGAGTGATCGAAAGGGCCGAATGTAAGACGGGCCTGAGTGCCCAATTTGTTACCCTTTTAAAATAAAGTGTGTTCGTTCGTTCGTTCGTTCTCTAATGTTACAAGTCCAGAACTGTATCTGCCTTTCCCTTATCTAATGTAACAAGTCCAAAATTGTATCTGCCTTTCCCTTCTCCATTGTTACAAGTCCAGAATTGTATCTGCCTTTCCCTTCTCTAATGTTACAAGTCCAGAATTGTATCTGCCTTTCCCTTCTCTAATGTTACAAGTCCAGAATTGTATCTACCTTTCCCTTCTCTAATGTTACAAGTCCAGAATTGTATCTGCCTTTCCCTTCTCTAATGTTACAAGTCCAGAATTGTATCTGCCTTTCCCTTCTCTAATGTTACAAGTCCAGAATTGTATCTACCTTTCCCTTCTCTAATATTACAAGTCCAGAATTGTATCTGCCTTTCCCTTCTCTAATGTTACAAGTCCAGAATTGTATCTACCTTTCCCTTCTCTAATGTTACAAGTCCAGAATTGTATCTGCCTTTCCCTTCTCTAATGTTACAAGTCCAGAATTGTATCTGCCTTTCCCTTCTCTAATGTTACAAGTCCAGAATTGTATCTACCTTTCCCTTCTCTAATGTAACAAGTCCAGAATTGTATCTGCCTTTCCTTCTCTAATGTTACAAGTCCAGAATTGTATCTGCTTTTCCTTTCTCTAATGTAACAAGTCCATAATTGTATCTGCCTTTCCCTTCTCTAATGTTACAAGTCCAGAATTGTATCTGCCTTTCCTTTCTCTAAGGGACGTTGTCGAAGGGATCAAAGTTCTCTTGCTCTCAATCTTCCAGTGCAGGATCAACCCCTACACCAATCAGTTGTTCTTCGGAGTTGAATTCTCGTTCAGACAGCAATGGCAAACTACAGAACGTAAAATAGCGTAGAAAATAAACCTAGGGTTGGGGGTAGATCTCAGTGCCACGGAATGCTCATGAATTGGTCACGGAATGGCCATGTATCACGTGTGTCCTATTCCCTATTTGGGGCAACTGCTCCATGAAGATTATGTCTGAGAGGGAAAGATGATACGTGTCGAGCCCGAGCTACACTAGCTTTCCCGTTTCACCGCTGACCAAAGTGTTTCCCTGTGTCCTTGTATATGCATTTATTTGTCTCTAACAAAGGCATTTATTTGTTTTATGCTCTTTATGCCATATGGAGTAGAATATGGCCGAGGGCTTGAACGCTGGGCTCCGATTCAGAAGACCCTGGTTCGAATCCTTGGTAAGGTGATGAATTTTTTTATGGCGGGGGTAAAAAGGAAAGCCTAACCTCGCTGCTGGCGGCTACTGCACAAGTCAGGCAGCCTTAATTCCTCGGGCTCAAGACCTTCTGTCCTACGCCACCAGATATTATAGGCAGTAATGAGTCATTTTAAATACGTTATGAGTCGGACTTTCCTTCAGTATTGTTATTCGAAAGTCTTGATCTTCAGTAATTTTCTTTACTGAGTAGGGCGAAGTAGTCAAGCCGTTTGACTCGGGCTCCGAAAGTTGTGGGTTCGATTCCGGGCCGCGTTCTTCGGTTCACGAGTGAAATTTTTCGTAAACTCCTGTGGGTCGTCGCTAGAGCTATGGAGTTCGTGCTTTGTGCATCGCAAGTGACCGAGCCATATGGGATAAAACCCGGTGCAATGAAGTCGACCCTGTCGACGTTTAAGCGACTTTTCTTTACTGAGTGTCCAACTCTCAAACCTATGTCAATTAACGTCACGAGTGGCTTGTATAGTTTGATCTCTTCGTGACAGATCGTGTCGGTTTTCTATGTACAACTATGTCCAATGGAAATGCGAGGTCAACTTTCCGAAGATCAAACTCTATGTATCACGGGTGGAATCCATTACCATCATCATCCAGTGCTTTGATGGCTGACGTGGGCGATCATGCTTATCCACAAATTACGATCTCCGACGGCCTGGATCAATTCGTGTATTGACTCCCTTCCGTGCCATGACACAAGACCGTCAAGAATCTTCTCACGCTGTCTTTCTCTATCTCTCTTTCCGCAAATCTTTCCGGTTGTCACAACATGTTCCAGTTTTTGTCTTCTCATAAAGTGGCCAAACAAACGATTACCTTATATGAGAATAATTCGCCTCTCGTTGTTATCGTCTTCTGCCATTTATTCCTCCCTGGGACATAAGCAATCAAACAAGCCACTCCAAGCCGTCCTTTCTTTGGCTGTCTCCTGCAGTTCCTTCCATGCCCTCTAAATATTCCTAATTCATACATAGTTTTAACATTCCAGTTGCCAATCATGGAGATTTTTCTAGATGAAAGGAATTTAATGAAAGCCCCGGACTCCTTGCGGCTTTCTCTGCAACGCGTCATATCTATTCTAGAAGATCTTCCTTTCCTCTTTGTTGGCTGTATAATTCATGCTTCTTCATGTGACAACTTCATGATTGGTTGAATTTTGTTCTGGGAATTATCTATGTGGTGGAGTAGCCTGTCACATGCACAATCCTTAATAAGTGTCACTATTATTTTCTTCCCTTGCAGGAACCTGTAACATACGGGTGTCTCATTGTTATACTCCTTCCTTATAAATGAGTTAGTTAGTTGCAGTCAACCCCGGCATTTTCTGGCTGTTTGTGATTCACGGGCAAGTTTACGTTCAGTAGTTTGCCATTGCTTTCTAAACTACCGCCACCCATACCATTTTTTAAAAAAAACATAAGGCGACCTGCTGCCAAATAGTCCACAGCTGTGTTTCGAACGTGGTATGAGGGGTTACGAACTGCATCCGTAACCTCTTCGCCACGGATCAAGCTATCAATGAGTACAGATTTATTATTAGCCCACTTCTGTCTCAGAGTGTGTGTGTGTCGTATTCTCCATCCAGCGGAGAGCCGCAGTGACCGCCTCCACGTCCATTCTTACGCTGGATGTTGTGGTGTCATGCAGGCTCTCCTGCCCCAGACGTCGACCATTAGCTTTGGCTATGAACCCCCAGCCACTTCTCTCACCTCTTGACACCGAACCATCTGTATAGATAATCACATCACCCGAGTGAACATTGTCCTGAATTAGTTGCTGGATTTCCACTTCCGTGGCCCCTGCTGGCCATTCCCTGCACTCCCGGCTTAATTTGATTATAACTCTGCACAAGTCTGACTGCTCCGCTGGCACTATGACCCACTCCTCTCCACGCCTAATGTTCTCCAAGGAGCACACCTGTCCGATCGTATCCTCCGCCTGAGCGATCCATGATTTCCCTCTTATCAGTCGCTGACCCTTAACTGCGTCCAGCGCCTCATGCAGTGGGTGGTCTGTGTCTGCAGCTACTCTGAGGTATGCCTTCGCCTGCATCACCTTGAGCCTACCAGCAACAGTCGGCAGACCAAGGATGTAACGCATACACACTACTGGGGTGTCTCTAGTGCATTCCAGAATGACCCGCATAGCTTCGTTCTGTATGCGCTCTAACTTCACCAGCTGACTCTCTGAGACAGTGAGCAGACCTAATTCATAATCAATTACTGAGAGGAGGACGGTGAGGACGGGCAGGCTTCTTGCTGAGTGGCTTGCTTCGCTTCGGAGGTCACAGGTGACAAGCATCGCCTGGATCTTGTCTCCGGGACGTGCTGGGAAATAAACAGTCGGACAGATTGGCTGGCTCTGCAGAACTTGGTGGAGTGTTGATACATGACAAGGCAGACGTGGTTGCGGCCTTGTGGGAGCACGTGCACACCTCGGAGGAGCGAAAGGACTACCATGGTCTGGCAAGAATGAGACAGCGAGGAGTGACGAGGGGATCTGGCCGACGCTCAACGCTCAGAGGAAAGATGAGACGGACATATAATCAGATTGCTACTGGTACTATTAGTGTTGGAACTCTTCGCTGGCTGCTGAGAATGGGGACGGAGCGCTTATGGGAATGCCCCGAATGCTGTGATGTCGATTCCTAAATCAATCAATCAATCATGTCTCAGAGTGTGAAGTTGGCCATGCGTCGTTGG
The DNA here is from genome assembly GCA_014155875.1 of Cepaea nemoralis. Taxonomy (NCBI): domain Eukaryota; kingdom Metazoa; phylum Mollusca; class Gastropoda; order Stylommatophora; family Helicidae; genus Cepaea; species Cepaea nemoralis. Next base: position 345,691 of record JACEFZ010003651.1, on the reverse strand, counting down.
ACCTACAGGGAGTACATTTTTCAGGAAACTCCTGGGAGTCAGCCCTGAAGCTGCGGAGTTCGTGCTTTGTGCGACGCTTTCGGCGGGTCGCCCTGTGGTAAAAGACCGAGCCATGTGAGAAAACCCAGGTCAATGAGGTCTTTCTGGTGACTGCCTAGTCCATTGACGGTGAACTGCGGTTTTCGTGGATTAATTTTGTATTGGCACTCTGCGACGGCATTATGCACAGTGTACCTGTGCGGGCTGTTGGATTGCCGAGGCTCCCGTCTATTCCACTTTTCACATTGGACAGTGGGGAGCATTTTGTGTGATATTCACTGGCACAGGAATGGAGCATAATGGGGACGACCCGTTACCGTGAAGTTCAAACCTCGACTAACTAACTAACTAACTAACTAACTAACTAACTAACTAACTGACTGACTGACTAACTAACTAACTAACTAACTAACTAACTAACTAACTAACTGGACCTACAGGGAGATATAGTCCTCATTTGGCGGATACACGTTCAAATCCGGTTATTGACACAATAGCTTTTAATTGTTATGTTGTCTAGTTGAGCTGAGTCAAGAACCGACATCACAGTACTCGAGATATTACCATACGTGCGCCGTTCTCTTATGTAACAGCCAGCGAAGAGTCCCAATACTAATTGTACCAATAGCAATCTGATTATACGCCTGTCTGGTCTTTCCTCGGAGTCCTGAGTATCGGCCAGATCTTCTGGTCATTTCCTGTAGCGCCATTCTCCCCAAACCGTGAAGATCTATTTGTACACGCACGATTCATAGGGCCCATACCCCAGCTGCCTTACTATGCTATGCTCCTTATCATGAATGTTGTCCTGCGTGTCTTTTAATCTTTACTTTCTTCTTCTGCTTCTTTAAGCGCTAATGAATATTTGTGAATTCCTATTCATGCCCTCTCAGGTAAAGACGAAAGAACGTTATGCACTCTGGAGAGATTATTTTATCCCTGTCATCACAAAATTCTAAAACGTTATACTTAACTGACTTTTAGAGTATGAAAATATCTCATGTGGTTAAGTTTGGACGCCAATGGAAAACCCTACATCACCAAAACGGTTATGATTACTCACTTAAGCTACTTTATATTGGAGTGACATTCTAAAATTCTCCACTTTCATATTCCGAAGAAATAACCAAAACATTGACAGATTAAATGTGAGAAACTCACCAAATGCTGTTAGAAGGAAGTCACTGTTTGGTGACACGATCACTGGCTAATGGCATTGTCTCTGAGCTGTTTGTTGTGACAGCAAGTTCCCCATGAGGAAGTTGGAAACGCTGAGGTTGTCACATGTGAAATATTCTATTCATTTGTTGTTGTTGTTGTTGTTGTTGTTATTGTTGTTGTTATTGTTTTGTTGTTGTTGTTGTTGTTTTAATGTCTGTATTCTTATTTTACTGTCGGAGTTATTGTTGTTGTTGTTTTTTTTTCAACACCATTATCATCATCATCATCATCATCATTATCAACATCCATTTTCCACTTCTTGTTGCATGCCAAGGAGTCACTCAACTGACCCTCCTCTAAGTACTCTATTTATTAGCACTACACTTCTCATACATGTATTGGGTCCTCTCTTCATTTGGCTCGGTTCTGAGTCGACTATCATGGCATCTTAAATAGTACCAACAACACTTTGTTGAACAATAAGTACGTAGCTGTTCATTGACGCTGTGCACAATAGATAACATGAACTCATGTGTGTTCCAGTCAAACCTAATGTTTATTGCTGAACCGCCCTACCACATTAGCCCTACACAGGGCCGGCTATCTGCCGTGTCCGCCTTCCCATGAACGTTGCTGATGTCTGGTAGCGTTCAAAACATTTCCCAGTTTTCATACTGTCGTCATACACAAGCCTGTATCATTATAGGCAACAACTGTTAACAACTTTCGCGCAAAATACTCACATTATTTGGATAGCCACTAACTACTGGTCCCTGTCGAGATTTCTACTTCTGGCCTAGGGTGAGACTTGTACTATCGTTTTCCGTAACACATGATCACTGGCAAAACGGGTGATAAGTTTCTACTCACATTCTTACTACTGACTATAATTTGATAACCGTTTTCCTATCTGTAGTTTACTGGGTCACATCCCGAAGGTTATCCTTCAATGTCCATTCTTCCAACCTTTTCGCTTGCGTCCTTTCTCATTGCTTTTCTCTCGTCGTCTCTTAGTTCTCCGTGTATATCTTCCAATTGTTCTTCATTCTATCCCTTAGTTATATATTCTAGATGTTGAGCATTTAATAGCTAGCCTCTCACGATCTTGCTGATATGATCTTAGTTCTTGTCGTCCTTTCTTCATGGATGTAAACAATATAAAATGACATAAAGTAGTGCAGCTTTACATAACAGAATTAAGACACATACAGGACGTTGCGGCGATTAGCCTTCATCAGCAAACTAACACATTCACAAACACAACGTACAGTCAAGGAGATCTCCTGTGACTACATCAGAAGGTGACGACAGGACGAGAAGAGCAAAAGCATGAAAAAATGAAGGCAATGAAGAGAAAATGTGAATTGAAAAAAAATGTTAATTGAAAAAAAATGTTAATTGAAGAAAATGTTCATACTCACCAACTGTGAAGTCATTTCTGGTGCGTTCAATGTGTGCTGTATTTTTCTATTTCCCGATTATCGCATTATTTGTCCTGCGACACATGGCATTGCATCACTTTTTATTTTTTTTATTTTTTTAAATCACCGTCATTGCTATTATCATATGTATTATCACCTTTCCTCTTCTTATTATAGCCTCTACTCCACCACTCGTTGTGGAGAGAATACCCTCTACCTTGCCACTCCTTGGACAGAGGATACCATCTACACTGCTACACCTTGGACAGAGGATACCCTCTACCCTGCTACACCTTGGACAGAGGATACCCTCTACCCTGCTACACCTTGGACAGAGGATACCCTCTACCCTGCTACATCTTGGACAGAGGATACCCTCTACCCTGCTACATCTTGGACAGAGGATACCCTCTACCCTGCCACCTCTTGGACAGAGGATACTGCCGTGGAGTTTATCCCACTTCTGTCGTGGAGTTTACAATGCTACTGCTATGTTAGGTAGCGATGAGGCGTCTGCATTGGTAGGGAGCGTCTGCTTGTTAACGCTCTTCACATAGCACGCTTGTTATAGCTCGTTGTTGGTGAATTAGAATAATACTATCGTCCATGGCTGAATGTGCGTGCTTTAATGGTCACTGCTGTATGCTCGTTGAAGTTACCCAAGACTGGATTGTATGTCGGGTGCTGTACATATCTTTTCCAACACTTGAACCAATAACAGGACTTTTCAACGGCCAAGCAAAGTAGACATTTGTTGCTGCCGGGGTCACGTAACTGGGTCAGCACCTTTCTGGTTAGCGACTCTGTATTCTTTTCGCTGGACTCATTTTCAATCATTGTCATAAGTTAAGTTTAAGTTCTTGCACAGGACTATTCATAACAACTCGTAAACTGGAGTGAACTCAACATGTCTGGAATAACAACACACAACTCCATTTTCATTCTATATTGACTCCAAGCATTGAACAAATTACAATATACGTTTTCACAACTACATGCTCAGAGTCGACACAATAACTACACATCTATGAATAAAAGTAGGGGCTCATTGTTTGGCCATTCTACTATACTCAGACCTCGATCAGACACTGACCGTGGTTCAAGCTCAACTCACTGCCCGCGGGAGCCGCTGTCTTCTCCTCCACAGCCCCGCCTCACAATTTTCATGCAAGGCGAAATTCTTGAACTTCATATCTTCACTGGGTTGCGTGAAGCTGTAGCCTGATTGCACGGGTGGCCCATGACCTAACCTTGGTCTATGACAGATACCATCTACCCTGCCACCCCTTGGACAGAAAATACCATCTACCCTGCCACCCCTTGGACAGAGGATACCCTCTACCCTGCCACCTCTTAGACAGAAGATAAAATCAAAGACACAGCTGCATTACACACCCAGAATGAGACTGACTGACTAGTTTACAGTACGTCGCTGTTAATCCTAGCATTGGCTGGCTGTTTGTGGTTTCTTTATAATTTTACATTCAGTAATTTGCAATTGCTTTCTGAACCAGAAGTCAACGATTAAGTCCAACTGACCGGTGTAAGGACTGAACCCTCACCGGCGGCGCATCAGAAGTTTAGCGCAAGCGCATAGAACCGGCGACCAGACACGCCTTCAATAGTGATATTAATTATTATTGGATGGCGACAGTGTGTCTCTCGACCATACAGCGATCTTGTAGCTTATTCCAGCCACGTGAAGATAATCCATCTGAATGCTTTAGCCCAGATAGAAAAACGTTCTCACTTGTTCAATGTGTTATGGTCTCGCTCTCCTTACAATTATTTCTTCTTTTGATTTGCTTCAAAACTTTCAATCCGTCTTAGCGTTGTGGTTAACAGGTCTTTCCTTCTATGATAGAAATCCTGGTTCAATTCCAGGCAGCTCAGGAGTATTTCTTTTTTGTTTCTACCAGACTTGTTGAGCGATCCAGTCAGCCTCTTAAAATACTACTAGACAATCTTATGGACACTGGCTGGAAAGGAAGGCCAACTAGGAAGAAAAACGGGCATCACACCTTGTTCTCAGCTTGTCTAGAATATGAGACCGGCTCTGTAGCGAATGCCATTTGTAATCCCGTATACCGCGTTCGAAACACAGCTCCGGGCGATTTGGAAGCAGACCACCTTGTGTTGATTTCTACACAAAGCTATGAGTGCCAGTTGTTCAGAAAGCAATGGCAAACTACTGAACGTCCAAGAAATCACGAAGAGCAAAAACAAGCGCTGGAGTTGACTGCGACGTCATGAAAAGGATACGCAACTAACTTTATCATATGAGAAGGCCCAAAGCCTCACATTCTAACGGCAGCAACAACTATTGGACTATCTATTGCAATTATCATCTTTTACAAGTATCATTTTTACAATTATTATCTCTTGCAGTTATTCTTACTTTTCTCTTACTAGCATCTTCATGCCATACACGTTAGCTATATCACTGATTTTTCTGAGAGTCAACGGTGTGTATGTGTGACAGTACTACCTGTTTTCTGATAGTGCCGAATGTTTGGTCCTCGTTATGCCAATGGATTCGGGTGGAGAAGCGCTGTTGGGAGGGTACAAGCTTATCCTGGTGCAGGGTAATGCAATCTAATACTAACTATCATGGGAGGGTAGGTATGACCCTAAGCTTTGGTCAGAAACTGGTCTGGAATCGAAGCTCCGACGGGCGGACAGTGAAAGCATTGCTTTGCTGATCCGGCGGCTTCCGCAGCTTGTCTTGTTCCAGACGTAGAGGTGTTACCTTTCCTCTGGAGTAAACTAAGCAGGCCGAGAGAGGGTTCATGCTGCATGGGTAACTCTTAGTCTGCCATATAGCCACAGCTTTGTGGTATCTAGAGTATAACTCCATACCTGGTCTTACCGCCTTGGGTAGTAGTTATTGTAACCTTTTTTTTAAACACATTGTAACAAACTAGTGTCTGTCAGGACGGCAAGGTGCTAGTCAGCCAGTCAGTCAGTCAGTCAGTCAGTCAGTTATTCAGTCAGCCAGCCAGTCAGTCAGCCAGTCAGTCAGTCAGTTATTCAGTCAGCCAGCCAGTCAGTCAGTCAGTCAGCCAGCCAGCCAGTCAGTCAGCCAGTCAGTCAGTCAGTCAGTCAACTAGTCAGTAAGTACGCCAGCCAGTCAGTCAGTCAGTCACAGATGTCCGCTGAACGTATTTACTTCACGATTGAGAACGTCTATTGACTTACCGGGACAGTAACAGCTAACACACATTACCCTTTCCATATCACCCCCGCTAAATACAAACATTTTGCCCTACACCGGATTAGAGCCCATGTCTTCAAATGCAAAAGACGTAAACACTAACATATCGACTACGAGCTTTTCTTCGGTCAAGCAAACATAATAGAGTACTAAAACAGGAAGACAGAATCGGAAACAACCTTTTACACCGGAAGACCAACAGAACAGGAACATAGAAGAGGCTACCTGGACAGAAAAAGAAATACCATATTGATTGGAGTGTAACCATAATAATCCTGTCTGAGTACTTAATAACCTGGATCTTAAAAGCTAAATGTTCCTCAATGACGATTTTACAATTCCTGGAGTTTTGCCATTTCACTACATGCGTACCCTGAATTCCAATTTTAGCGACCTTGGAAAGTTGGATCGACCAGACATTTCTGATTAATTGTCGTAGATATTTGTGTTGTAACATATATCTACTTCATTTTCTTACTCAGGTTTTGTTTTCACTATTGTAAAAACACGATGTTTATGTTGTCAAGTATCTGCTTGCGTAACTTGCTTAGTTTTTGTTGTCACTATTGTGTTGATTGTGCTTCTGCTTGTGCGTCTTTGCCCAGTTTGTTGCTTGCTTGCTTGCTTGCTTGTGTTCGTTGGCTTGAGCTCCAACGCGAAGTCCTGTATGTCGGATGAAGGCATCCTGTTGTCCAACATCAGTGTGATGTCATACAGGACCTGAGTTTTGCGTGAGTATCCGTTGTCCCATGTCTGGTTTATTGGTGTGCAGACTGGTGGTTCCTCGCCGTACAGGCAGACACTCTCCGACTTCGGAGGAATCGGCGATTCTACTGACTTTAGCCAGGACCCCGAAGGGACCTGTTGCCCAGGACGCTCGACGAGGACGCGTCAATAGGTCTTGGCCAGTATATAACCCGGCCCTGGTGCCTTGGAAACACCTCTGCGTCCCAGTATGTTGCTGTATCTGTGGAAGAAAGCGTAGAACGACAGGATTGTTTATTAGTGCTTCTACTACTGCTGCCGCCGCCGCTACTACTGCTACGACAACTACTACTACTACTACTACTACTACTACTACTACTACTACTACTAATAATAATAATAATAATAATAATAATAATAATTATTATTATTATTATTATTATTCGCCCTCCACCCATTTTTCTTCTTCCCCTCTACTTCCTCCTCCTCCAACCTCTCTTGGGATGTGGTATGGGTGGATAAGACATATTCTGTACTTCAATACCTGGAGAGTTGCTGAGCTCAAATCCACACTGCCGATTTGTTTACATAGGGAACTTCAGAATGATCTACAAATCGTGTACACATAGTGAACTTTTGAATTATCTACAAATCGTGTACACATAGGGAACTTCAGAATGATCTAAAGCCGTGAACACATAGGGAACATTAGAATGATCTACAAATCGTGAAACTCGACGTTCAAGCACCCCAGCCGCGGTGTAAACGCACACAGAGCAGCCTTTTCATAGCCAACAACGAAGACAAAGATTCGAACCCAGTTCTTGTTTGTTTACACTCGAGTAGACATGGGGCGATGTGATGAAGTCTCTTGGATTTCAGTAAATCAAAGCAGCCATAACATAAATATGTGATCTGTGCTTACTGAACTTTCCTCTTCTTTGTTCTCTGTGAATAAAAATGAATTAAATAAGTACATATTTCTCTTCAATAACTTGTTTGTTTTTTTGTTTTTTTTGGTTTATGTTTGCTTGCTTTTAACAAAGTCAATATAGGAGCTACTACTTCTAGTGCACTGGACTGATTTTTGCTCGTGGATTAGCTTTCCCTATTACCAGTGTCCCACGTCATCAGGCGAACCCACTCCGACTTCTGAGGTACTTGTAATTTACATCCTCACGTCAAGGACGAGAAGTCAACATTTCAGCCCAACTAACCGGTGTAGGGTTTGAACCCACTTTCTCGGTATCTGCACACCTGAAGTTTAAGAGCAAGTGCTCTAATTCATTTAAGCATGCCGACTTCCTCTTCAGTAACTTATCGTTGTCGGCGTCTGTGACTTGAGGGTAGTGAACGCAGTTTGACAATCCCGACATACCAAGTACGAAGTTAGCTCAGACGGTTTTTGGAGGTGATCGTTTTGGGCAATGGGTACGATCGTCTGCCTTGCAGACAGCAGTGGTAAATCACTGAACATAGAATTGCCAAAAATATGGCCAGGGGGTTCTTTTGGGAACTGTGGCGTCTTGTGAAGGACATGCGAGTCCTTTTTTTAAAGTTATTGTTGTTTACAATTGAATTATGAAATCACGGTATTTATCCAGAGTTTCACCATCATCATCTTTATCACATCATCACCAGCAACAGTAGAGCAACAGCGTCGACATCATGGTTACCATCGTTATCATCATTGTCATCGTCAACAATAGCAACATGACCCTGTCATCAATACAATCGCTAAGTGCCATCATCATCATCAGTAGTAATATTACTTCATCATTAACACCGTCAATTGTCATCAACATCAACAATAGCTAAATCATCCCATCATCATTACCATCGTCATTATCGATATTACCATCGTTATCATCATCAACAGTACCTACATCATCCCATCATCATTACCATCATTATGCAGCGCTATATTAACTGGTGTGTACAACCACATCTTTGCACAAATTCACGTCATCAACTCTAAGCATTGGTTCATGTGACGAGAGCTATTTATGCCGTAGTGAACACACTACATAGATTAGAGAAACTATAGTCCAGATTTCTTGAGCCTGTTATAATGAGAAACAACCATGAAAACATAGTGTCATAACTGTCATTTACTGCCAATATAGTACCTTGCTGTGTATGGCAGGGGGGCTTTGGGCCTGGGGAATTAAGGCCTGGCTAGTGCAGTCGCCGCGAACTATGCAGGTTAGAATTTTCTTTTTGCCCCCGGCAGAAAAAAAAAATCCCACATCTTACCGAGGATTCGAACCCGGATCTCCCGATGGAGAATCCGGCGTTCTAGCAACTCGGCCTGCCGCTCCTCGACCTTGGAATGAACTTATTGACAGCTGCCAAAATTGATAGGAAAACAGCAAGGGGAAAGCAAAGCGATACATACCTTAATGGGTTGGCCTCTTGGCATGATCAGTACATCAAACCATGCCTGATCTAAAACTGGTGATCGTGTAAGATAACGAACTATGACCACCCATGTTCGTCGGCATGGCACATGATGATGATGGATGTTGAGTTGAGTCCAGAACCGACATCATAGCAAGCAGGACACGTCCACACTCGCTCCATTCTCATCTTCAACAGCCAGCGAAGAGTACCACAAATAATGGAAACATCTGTAAATATGATTATGTGTTCATCTGGTCTCTCTCTCTCTCTTTCTCTCTCTCTCTCTCTCTCTCTCTCTCTCTCTCTCTCTCTCTCTCTTCCTTTCTTTCTATTTCTCTCTCTCTCTTTCTTTCTTTCTATTTCTCTCTCTCTCTCTTTCTCTCTCACGCACTGAGATAGCTAAAGGAGAGACTCTCAACTGTCCAATTGTCAGACTAAATGACCTGTACATTCTCAATTAGATCAATATTTCTTGTTATAGCACAGAGCCTCTCCGTATGCAGTATGGATATTGACAGCGGCAGCAGGGCAACAGTGTAACACTTGTGTTTCCATATATTTCCCTGTATCAAGTTTCTCCCAAAAGAGATCAATCGTAGTCCCCAGATTGCAACACTTGCAGATATTGATTATTACTAGAGTGTGAAACATATAAGGATACGAGACAGCATTTTCTTTACTCCTGAGTGTCGGTCAGATCCTCTGGTCACTCCGTGCGGCACCAGTCTCTCCAGGCCGTGATGAGGTATCTGTGATGGGAGTAAAGTAGGCCAGGCACAAATCCCTCTGCTTTCCTCTTTCCCGTTTCCCCAATAATCTAGCAAATAGTTGAACTTTGTCACGCAAAGTGCCGCCTCTTTCCTACAGAAATATTCATTAGGGAACCCTCGGAGGTCAATGACAAATTTCTTAAACAAAATCACAACGTACTGATTTGCTCTCATAGAAGTAGAGATAAGAAGATACATTAGACTATATTCAAATTGAAAGCTATAGTCACCTTATGAGGATTCGACCCTGTCACCTCCAAATAAAGTAGACCAGCTATCACTATTACCAGTATCCCTCACCATCAGACGTACTCACTCAGACTTCTGATGTTCTTTTGTAGGTCCCCAAGTCAAGGACGAGAAGTCAATATTTCAATCTAGCTTCCCAGTCTAGGGGTTCAACAAACCAGAAGCGCATCAAAGCAGTAAAAATTTAAGAGCGAAAGCTCTTAACCATTCGGCCATGCTGACCGCAAGGTTTTAAAAGCTTTTATTTTTCTGGGGATTAGAACCCGGATCTCCTAATTGGGAGACCTTTTATCTAAATACTTGACCACCATCAACAGGCTAACTTTTACACGTTACGTTAAAGGGCTATAAGTCAGTTTTCTTTGAGAATATACGCATTACTGCAGTTGCAACCCTTGGAAATATCAATTCTCTTATATTCACATGTGAGTAGTTAGTTATGCTTTGAAACTCGCAGCTAGTCTATACATGTTTCACTTCTTTAGTAGCATTGAACTGATTTTTGAGCGTGGATTAGCTTACCCTATTATTAGTGTCCCTCGACATCAGGCGAACCCACTTCGACTGCAGATGTACTCGTAATGTATATCCTCAAGTCAATGACGAAAAGTCAACATTGTAGAAAATTCCGTTTTGTTACTGTTCGTTAGGAGTTAGTGACCTGTGTTACACCTACCCGACATAACGAGTGATTGTGCGGCAAGAACGCTTTGTGGTGATTTCGATGCTAACAGCGTCGGCCGTTCAGAAAATAAAAATGGGAAATTGGTGAACATAACATTACCTTATACATTACCGTATACATTACCATAACATTATCTTATACAGTCAATAAATTGATATTGACGTGGATAGGCCTTAGGTTCATACCAGAATACGATAAGCGTTGCAAGTGGTGGATTGTGCTCAATATTTAAATTTCAAATCCCGAAACAACCAAATAATCAAGTCAATAAATGTCTGGGACCTTCAGACTGTGTGTGCCTGTTTGTGTAGGGTACATTCGTGTATCCTTCCGCTGACACCGAGCACCCATTGAAGGTGTTTTTAATGTGTCGGACGGACACAGACATAATTTTTCTTTTTGGCGTTTGCTCGATTTGAGCTCAAGCGTAGTCCATACTCATGTTACTACTTCTAGTGCACTGGACTGCACTGATGTTTGCGTGTGGATTAGTTTTCCCAATTGTCAGTGTCCCTTCATCAGGAGAACCTAATAAATAGCAAAATGACGGCGTTTTGTGAACCGGTTGGATTTAATTGCGAAGGTAGCCTTTTGCAAAATGAAAAACATACTGACCAATAAAAAGATATCAATTGAAACGAGAAAAAGAGTGTTGCAGTGCTACATAGAACCTATACTTTTCTATGGATATGAAGCGTGGACAATATGCAGTCAAGCTGAACAACAGCAGATGGCTGTGGAAATGTTGTTTCTGAGGAAAATGCAAAGAATACTATGGACAGACAGAAAAATCAATGAATAAGTCCTTCAAAAAACAAATGAAAATCGTTATTGATTAGAGATATTAGAAGTCGACAGTCAAAATTTGTTGCGCATGTTATGAGCAGAAATGAATTGGAGAACTTGGTGACGACTGGCAAGATCGAAGGGAAGAGACCAAGGGGAAGACCGAGAAGTAAATACCTGGATGGCTTGGCCACGTGGCATGGTCGAGACAGGAACACAGAGCTGATCCACGACTCTGGTGATCGAGTGAGATGGCAGAACATGACCTCCCACGCTTACCGGCATGGCACATGATGGATGGATGGATGGATGGATGGATGGATGGATGGATGGATGGATGGATGGATGGATGGATAGATGGATGGATGGATGGATGGATTTAATTACTTTCGCTAATGCCAGGTTTGTGCACGAGTCGTCAGGCACGTCTTGGAGAACCATTCAACGCAAATTCTGCAGTCAGTGATGATTCTGTCGTCAAATCTGTCAGTTGGGAAATAAATGTATCTTATGCTTTCTTCTTCTTCTTCTTCTTCTTCTTCTTCTTCTTCTTCTTCTTCTTCTTCTTCTTCTTCTTCTTCTTCCCTTCTTCTTAGTCTTCCTCGTCTTCTTCTAGTTATTATTATTATTATTATTATTATTATTATTATTATTATTATTATTATTATTATTATTATTATTATTATTATTATTATTATTATTCATTTTCATCTCCAACTTCTCTTCCTCCTTGCCTTCACCTCCTCCTCCTTCACCCCATTCACTTCCTCTAATTGTATTCTTTTTCTTCCTTCTCCATTTTCATCTGTTTCTTTTTCTACTTCTCTTCTTTTTCTTCACATTAATATTCTTAGTTTACTAAGTCTATCTCTATGAAGGAACTGGCTATATATTTATTAGTTACATTAAGCATAAGTTCATTTCTTAATATTTTCGCGTGACAGTCATTTGTTACATTTTCACAATGTATCTACATTTTTCCTTTAACTTGATCAGTCCTATAGTCGTATTTATTTAAACTCCTCACTCGCATACATCCAGTATTTTCACGTACAACTCCCGTTGCTATACTCAGACTTTTAAATTCCCCTTACAACTGCATGTAACAGAAAGATATCTGTTAACATTTTTGAAAGCCTTGAATGGCAAATCTACGTCATAACTGGACGCGTTGAAGTGACCTGGTTAAACTAGCCAATGAAATCGAAGCTGCCAGACATTACACAACACAGACACCCCCCCCCCCCCCCCTGTCCCCATGCCATTGCTACAATGATCACATCAGTCCACTCTCCACAGAAAGTGTTCTCAGATTATCGATTAGCGCGCAGGCGAGTGGTATTCAAACGTCTGTTGCTCATGGCAACCGTCACTGTCTTACGCAAATGTGTCGACACCAGACGTTCTCTTCTTCTTTTCGCGCGCTATCCCCAACTTCAGGGCTAGGCCCTCGGTCAACTCACCCCAAGCTGCCTTGTCCTTAACTATCCCATTCAGCTCCGTCCATTTCCTCTCCAAATTAATCAGTTCTGTCTCGACATCTCTTCTCCTGGTGTTCTTTGGGTCCTCCTTACCAGTTCTTCGTCCAGTCTGGGCAGAGAGAGGTCACCATCTACGCATGTATCGCACAAGAGGCCCATCTGTGTATATGATTACATCACCCTGGAAGATTTTGCAAAAACTCTGTGCCTGCACATCTGCCTCAATGACAATATGGTGCTCTCGTTTGCATTCTCTGTCCAGTCTGATGTGCTCTGAAAAAGACATACCGCACCTCTGGTACTGGCACCAATTCTGCGCCCGGTTACATGTCGCTAGTCAAAACACCTGTTGAATAATGTCTTATGTATGATTTTAATCTCTACAACCTGGAGCTGTATTCTCATTGTGCAGCGGATCTTGGGTGTCGGTGTTGAATGAAGAGTCCATACGTTGTAAACAATATTAAAATCCGGCTATTATATATTTGTTGGGGTATCATCCTTGAACTCCGGACATGTCTATATGAGCTCAGATCCCCCCCCCCCCCCACCCTCTTTACCCATTACCACTCCCCCTAAACATAGGCGTCAGCGTGTCTCGATCAATATAAAACCTAATTTAAATTCCTGGAAGTATAACACTGGGGCACTCTAGAGACATGACACTGGGTGCTCTAGAAATATGACACTGGGACGCTCTAGAAATATGACACTGGGACGCTCTAGAAATATGACACTGGGACGCTCTAGAAATATGACACTGGGACGCTCTAGAAATATGACACTGGGACGCTATAGAAATATGACACTGGGACGCTATAGAAATATGACACTGGGACGCTCTAGAAATATGACACTGGGACGCTCTAGAAATATGACACTGGGACGCTATAGAAATATGACACTAGGACGCTCTAGAAATATGACACTGGGACGCTATAGAAATATGACACTGGGTCGCTCTACAAATATGCTACTGTAACGAAGCAAGCCACCTTTGATCAGTCTAATTAGACAAATACATTGACCCTGATCGATTTACTGACATCTTTTGACATAATCTGTAACTTTATAAGAAATTAATGTGATATATACTTAGTGGTATATATTATTGTTATATCAATGAGTCGGTCTACTTAGCGAAGGTGTTACTGACGCGATTCGTAATCCCGTATACCCGGGTTCGAAACACAGCGGTGCTGGATTTTACGAAAAAGGTATAGGTGCAGGTTGATCAGAAAGCAATGGCAAACTATATGTTTGCATATCCTTTACAGGACATCGCTGTCAACATCAGCATCTTTCAGCTGATTGTTGATTTCTTGGCAAGATTACGCTCAATAGTTTGCCCTTGCTTTCACATACACCGTAAGTTACCGACGCGATTCGAACCACTGCTGATTCTCACCGTCGTCACGTTACTTACAAGAGTATACGAGATTCCGGAGAAAAGTCGCTAACCTCTAGGCCAGGAAGCCGGCAATGGCAAACTATTGAACGTAAAACTTGCCCAGGAATCACCAACAGCCAAAATGCTGGGGTTGACTGCTACGTCCTGCGAAGGACATGCATCTAACTTTTTAAATATCAATGAGTGAATGTAAGAGATAAATGTTCTGAGATAGAAGGTTACTGGATGGGCACACCGTATAGTTAGTGGGAGAAAAGGGGGGGGGGGGGGGGTGTAAAATACGGAGCTCTGAAAGTTCTTGCAGTAGTTGAGTTGTATTTCTGAGCGTTATAGGTTAATTGACACACTTTGGAAATAACAACGAACTAAGGAGGTTAATTGAGTCCATTAGCATGGCATCAGTCATGAACATAATCAGTCTTGTTAATCATGCCTTTATTTGGAATTACCACAGTTTGTTTCATTGGTTTTCTTTTTTTTTTAATGTTGCATATCCCTTACAGGACGTTGCAGTAAACACCAGCATTTTTCAGCTGCTGTTGATGTGCTAGGCAAGTTTTTACGTTCAATAGTTTGCCATTGCTTTCTGAACGACCGGCTCCCATACCAACATGTTATAACACAACATGACACGGTCTGCTCGTGCATGACGCATAGTCTTTATCTCTGCTGACGACAACTGCCATTTTTTCCAGCGGTTGCTGATCATTGGAAAGACTTACAATATCATCATCATCATCGTCGTCGTCATCATCATCATCATCATTATCATCATCATCATGTGCCATGTCGGTAAGCGTGGTCGGTCATCTTACGCGATATTATACCCCCACCAGATTCGTCGATCAGCTCTGTGTTCTTGTCTCGACCATACCACGTGGCCAAGCCATCCAGATATTTACTTCTCTGCCTTCCCATTGTTCTCTTCCCCTCGATCTTGCCAGTTGCAACCAAGTTCTCCAATGTATTGCTCCTCATAACGTGCCCAAACAATGTTGACTGTCTACGTCTAATTTCTCTAATCAGTTTACAGTTTTCATTTGTTTCTTGTAGTCTATAAGATCACTGGTCACTGGTTTTTATGTCTGTCCATGGTATTCTTTACATTTGTGCACTATACGTTCCTTAATTTTAAATTAAGAAAGATCTACAGGTCAACTCGACTGGAATTATATTCTGTTTCAAAGGAACCTCCTTTTATTTCAACCGGAAATATAAAACTGTGCGCTGGTTTTCGGGTAATGGTGTGGTGCTGGTCGTTCAGAAAGCAATGGCAAACTACTGATCGTAAACTTGATAAGAAATAACAAACACAGCCACAAATGCTGGGTTTTACTGCGATGTCCTGTAAAGGATATGCAACTAACTTTATAATTGTACAGTACTGTCATATTCCCCTGGACACTGCCTACTCTTAACTTTAATACTGGTGTTGTGGACTCACGTTATAGTCTGCGCGTTAGAGTGTCCTAAACTCTATACGTATATCTCTTTATGGCGAAGGGTCTATGTACTACCAGAAAATTGCATTTTGACTTAGTGATGATCATTAAGGCACTTGTCCCGGAGACCTTCGGGCAGTGGATAACCATAACCCTGTGGTGACAGAAACATACAGGGATTCTCTAAAAATGTAACACTGATTGGGGTGATTTAGAAATATGACATTACTAGAAATTTCTAGAAATATGACACTTACTGGGAATCTCTAGAAATGTGACACTTACTGGGAATCTCTAGAAATATGAGTCTGATTGGGAATCTCTGGACATATGACACTGGCTGGAAATCATTAGAAATATGACACTTACAGGAACGCTTTAGAAATATGACACTTACTAGAAATCTCTAGAAATATGACACTTACTAGAAATCTCTATAAATATGCCATTCACTGTGACGCTTTAGAATCATGACACTTGCAAAACAAATCTCTAGAAATATGACACTTACTGGGACGCTTTAGAAATATAACACTTACTAGAAATCTCTAGAAAAATGACACTTATTGGGAATCTATAGAAATATGACACTGAATGGAAATCTCTAAAAATATGACACTTACTGGGACGCTTTAGAAATATGACACTTACTAGAAATCTCTAGAAATATGACACTGACTGGGAATCTCTAGAATTATGACAGTTACTGGGAATCTCTAGAAATATGACACCGACTGGGAATCTCTAGAAATATGAAACATACTGGAAATCTCTAGAAATATGGCACTGACTGGGACACTTTAGAAATATGACACTTGCTAGAATTCTCTAAACATATGACACTGACTGGGAATCTCTAGAAATACGACATTTACTGTTGCTCTCTGGAATATGACTCACAAGGGACGCTTTAGAAATATGACACTTACTGTGAATCTCTAGAAATATGACACTTACTGGGAATCTCTAGAAATATGACACTTACTGTGTCTCACTGGATATATGACACCTACTGTGGCTCTCTAGAAATCTGAGATTGACTGGGACACTTTAGAAATATGACATTTACAGGTAAGCTCTAGAAATCTGAGGCTGATTAGGACACTTAAGAAAAATGACACTTAATGGAAATTTGCAGAAATGTGATACTAACTGAGCCATCCTAAAACTACAGCACCTAACGTATCTTCCTAGAAATATAACACCGACTGTTTAAACAATAACCCATTATAAACCTAACATAATTGTGACGTTTACAGCGGGTCTGTAGAAACAAGAAGCCACATACTAACTCCCTAGGATCATGCGGCAGACTGACGAAGGGCCACAAGACCCCTGATGAGAAGCCCTGCCTGGAGTTGACACAATTCCAGCACTGGGAAGATGGCCAGGTATTGATTCCTCTCTGCAATCCCAGCACCATCTGGGACTTGGGGTGCTTGCTGCAACAATAAATTATTTACATCCAGAAACTCGCAGGTGTGGTATTCAAGACACGCACTGGCTGCAGACTCTGGTAGGTGTCAGAGATGCGTCGTCAAACACGCGAAGCATTCTCACTCTTTCACGTTGATATGAGTGTTGATGTTTAGTTATTCTATCGAATATTTATGTATTTTTCGGGAGTTGCGAAGGGATGGTAGCTAGACGCTCGAGTGCCGGTCGGGTAGTCATCGGTTTGATCCGCATCGGGGTGAATTCGAATTGTTAATTGACTGGGCTTTCAGGTCTACCTAACTTAAATTGGTACCAAGGGAAGTCTTGGGAAGTGAAAGCGGCAGGTAGGATATTGAACACATAACAGGCCGAATGCCGATTACCCTATGAAATATGGGTCCCGCACCATTTGATTAATGCGCGTTAGTGTGTGTGACAGGGTTCTTTACTTTAACTTTATCTCATTAAAAAAAAAGAAAGTCGCTTAAAAGTCGACAGGGTCGACTTAATTGCACTGGGTTTTATCCCATAAGGCACGGTCTCTTTCCGCAGCGCGGAAAGCGTCGCACAAAGCACGAACTCCGTAGCTCTAGAGAAGACCCACAGGAGTCTCCGGAAAATGTCACTCGTGAACCGAAAGACGCGGCCCGGAAACGAAGCCACCACCTTCGGGGCGCGAGTTAAACGGCTTGACCACTTCGCCACGGAGGTCTCATTTCATTTCATTTCATCACATCTTGTTCCTCTTGTACCTTGTTGTGTTGAGGTGAATCATAAAGAGGGATAGAGCCTGTTTATGGGAAACGAACCCACCACCTTCGGGACGCGAGTTAAACGGCTTGACAACTTCGCCACGGAGGTCTCATTTCATCACATATTGTTCCTCTTGTACCTTGTTGTGTTGAGGTGAATCATAAAGAGGGATAGAGCCTGTTTATGGGAAACGAACCCACCACCTTCGGGACGCGAGTTAAACGGCTTGACAACTTCGCCACGGAGGTCTCATTTCATCACATCTTGTTCCTCTTGTACCTTGTTGTGTTGAGGTGAATCATAAAGAGGGATAAAGCGTGTTTATGGGAAACGAAGCCACCACCTTCGGGGCGCGAGTTAAACGGCTTGACAACTTCGCCACGGAGGTCTCATTTCATCACATCTTGTTCCTCTTGTACCTTGTTGTGTTGAGGTGAATCATAAAGAGGGATAAAGCCAGTTTATGGGAAACGAACCCACCACCTTCGGGACGCGAGTTAAACGGCTTGACAACTTCGCCACGGAGGTCTCATTTCATCACATCTTGTTCCTCTTGTACCTTGTTGTGTTGAGGTGAATCATAAAGAGGGATAAAGCCTGTTTATGGGAAACGAAGCCACCACCTTCGGGGCGCGAGTTAAACGGCTTGACAACTTCGCCACGGAGGTCTCATTTCATCACATCTTGTTCCTCTTGTACCTTGTTGTGTTGAGGTGAATCATAAAGAGGGATAAAGCCTGTTTATGGGAAACGAAGCCACCACCTTCGGGGCGCGAGTTAAACGGCTTGACAACTTCGCCACGGAGGTCTCATTTCATCACATCTTGTTCCTCTTGTACCTTGTTGTGTTGAGGTGAATCATAAAGAGGGATAAAGCCTGTTTATGGGAAACGAACCCACCACCTTCGGGACGCGAGTTAAACGGCTTGACAACTTCGCCACGGAGGTCTCATTTCATCACATCTTGTTCCTCTTGTACCTTGTTGTGTTGAGGTGAATCATAAAGAGGGATAAAGCCTGTTTATGGGAAACGAAGCCACCACCTTCGGGGCGCGAGTTAAACGGCTTGACAACTTCGCCACGGAGGTCTCATTTCATCACATCTTGTTCCTCTTGTACCTTGTTGTGTTGAGGTGAATCATAAAGAGGGATAGAGCCTGTTTATGGGAAACGAACCCACCACCTTCGGGACGCGAGTTAAACGGCTTGACAACTTCGCCACGGAGGTCTCATTTCATCACATCTTGTTCCTCTTGTACCTTGTTGTGTTGAGGTGAATCATAAAGAGGGATAGAGCCTGTTTATGGGAAACGAACCCACCACCTTCGGGACGCGAGTTAAACGGCTTGACAACTTCGCCACGGAGGTCTCATTTCATCACATCTTGTTCCTCTTGTACCTTGTTGTGTTGAGGTGAATCATAAAGAGGGATAGAGCCTGTTTATGGGAAACGAACCCACCACCTTCGGGGCGCGAGTTAAACGGCTTGACAACTTCGCCACGGAGGTCTCATTTCATCACATCTTGTTCCTCTTGTACCTTGTTGTGTTGAGGTGAATCATAAAGAGGGATAGAGCCTGTTTATGGGAAACGAACCCACCACCTTCGGGACGCGAGTTAAACGGCTTGACAACTTCGCCACGGAGGTCTCATTTCATCACATCTTGTTCCTCTTGTACCTTGTTGTGTTGAGGTGAATCATAAAGAGGGATAGAGCCTGTTTATGGGAAACGAACCCACCACCTTCGGGACGCGAGTTAAACGGCTTGACAACTTCGCCACGGAGGTCTCATTTCATCACATCTTGTTCCTCTTGTACCTTGTTGTGTTGAGGTGAATCATAAAGAGGGATAGAGCCTGTTTATGGGAAACGAACCCACCACCTTCGGGACGCGAGTTAAACGGCTTGACAACTTCGCCACGGAGGTCTCATTTCATCACATCTTGTTCCTCTTGTACCTTGTTGTGTTGAGGTGAATCATAAAGAGGGATAGAGCCTGTTTATGGGAAACGAACCCACCACCTTCGGGACGCGAGTTAAACGGCTTGACCACTTCGCCACGGAGGTCTCATTTCATGACATCTTGTTCCTCTTGTACCTTGTTGTGTTGAGGTGAATCATAAAGAGGGATAGAGCCTGTCTATGGGATTCATATATCGAGATTCAGCATGGCTCTGTTATTCCCTCTGTCCATAGTTTACATGGCCGGGCTCTTCGTCTGCTTCCGTTTGGTCTGTACATCATTGCTTGTTGTGGTATACTGTTAGTTGTTAGCCTAGTTACGTTGACGAATCATTTCACTTGTTGTTTTCTAATGAAATCTAGCTCTGTTATTACCCTCATTTTAGTCCTGATTTCATCATTTCTGCGGTTTTCTTTTCTTTTTTGTTTTCCTCTTCTTGATACGTTGAGTGTTCTTCTCAGGAATCTCATTTCCGTTGTTAAATTTATTTTTCTCTTTATCTGTCATTGTCAAGATCTGGCAATGGTAGGATAGGGATAGAGTTGATAGAAAGATTGTGTTGTAAAGTGCTTTAATATTTTAGTATCTACTGATACGTGTTTGTTCTTTAATATTAGTGCCATTTGTCCTATAAGTTGGTTTGCCTTATTTTATCTATTTTCAATCTTGCCTTCTGATTTTCCATTTAATGATATTACTTCGCTGGCATTTAATGACTCTTCGCTGGCTGTTGAGGATGAGAACTGAGCGAATATGGGCGGGTACCGAGTGCTTTGATGTCGTTTCTTGGCTCAACTCAACATTCATCATCATCATGTGCCATTCCGATAAGCGTGACCGGTCATGTTTCGCCATCTCACACTATCACCAGCCGTGTGTTCTTTTGGTGACCATGCCACGTGGTCAAGCCATCCCGGTATTTACTTCTCTACATTATTCCCTTGTGCTTTTCCCCTCAATCTCGCCAGCTGTCACCATGTTCTACAATTTATTTCTTCTCATAATGTGTCCAAATAATTGTGACTGTCTACGTCTAAATTCCCTAATCAGTTTACAGTTTACATTTGAGTCCCAAATAGGAGTTCATGAACTGTGTAATTTGAGTTTATTCTTCTTCTGTGTTCCGTTCTTCATGAGGTGGTGTTGCGGTACTTGTTTTGTTGGTTTCTTTACATATATTTTCTATATAAGATACGAACATGAAGTGGAGACAGGACACAACCCTGTTGCACTCCGGATCTTATGGTGAAGAATTCAGAGTGTCATCTGTTTATTCTTACAGTGCATTCACTGTTATATAACCCTCTACATAAGCTCGTTAGATGTGTACTACTCCATATTTTTTTTAAGGATTTCCCACAGTTTGCTTGTATCTACTCTACCAAATGCCTTTTCTTAGTCGACAAAGGCTAAGTGTATGTTAATAAATTCGGTTGATTTTTCTATCAGTTGCATAAGAGCAAAGATGAAACCTGTGCATCCTTTGTATTTCCTAAATCCATTTTGTGTTTCGCTTAGCTGGAGTTCTATTGTGGGTCGTGGTCTTTTCTCGAGAATTTTGCAAAATATTTTCCCCGTATGACTCAAAATGGAAATATCTCTGTATTGTGTGGAGTCTCTTTTACTGCCTTTGTTTTGTTTTGCAAACTGAATAATTATGGCGCTTCCCTAGTCTTGTGATGTCTGTTGTTCTATGTAAAAGTGGTTAAATAGCCAATGTAGCCATGCTGTTCCTACTTCACGTGTTGCTTTAATTAGTTTATTTGGTATTTCGTCTGGTCACGCTGATATATTCAATGGGACTAATCAGATGGCTTCTCTAATTTCTTCTTTCAGTATGTCTAGTTCTAGTTATTCGATGGCATCCGTGTAGGTTTCTTGGGTTCCCGTGGCATCTGATGGAGTGTTGAGAAATTGTTCGAAGTACTTCCTCCATTTTATGGTTTGCTTTCGTTCACTTACTGGTTCTCCCTTTTTCCTTGTTAATTATTTCAGTTCGGTCAAAGGGTTCTGCTCTGGTTCTCATTGGATTAATCTTTTTGTAGAAATTTATAGTTGCCCCTTTCCAATCTTTATTTAGGGTTTCTCAATATTCCTTCCTATCTTTTTGTTTTTTCTCTATTTATTATTCTATTTGCGTGTCTTCTTGCTATTCTAGATAATCACGATCCTGTTTGCATTTCACCCACTAATTATATATTTTCATTTTTGTCTGTTACAGATTCCTTAACCTCGTCGTTCCACAATCTTGTTATTTTCTTTATCCGTGATTCCACGTGTTATATTTGTAGTGTTTACGACATCTATCATCTAATTCCAATATTTTTCTTTCTTTGGGTAGTTTTATAAAGATTTCATTCTGTTCTTTCTCATAGTTTTTCATCACTGCCTCGTCGTTGGGACTTTTTAAGTTTAATAATTCGCATGGGATGTTTTTGCATGCTCTTTGCTTTCTTCTGCGGTTGGTTCTTGACTGACTGGCACCTTGCCGTCTTGACAGACGATAGGTCTAAAATGGAGTTATATCTCTCCATAACACAAAGCCTGGGCTGAATTTAGAGACCATGTGTTGCCCGTGCAGTATGATACCTCTCTCGGCATGTATAGTGTACTCCATAGGAAAGGTAACACCAATCCGTCTGGAACAAGACCAGCTGCAGAAGCTGCCGGATTAGCAAAGCAATGCTCTAACTATCCACCTGTCAGAGCTTCGATCCTAGACCAGTTGCCATCCAAGGCTTAGGGCCTGGTCTGCCCTGCCATGAGATTTAGTCTTTAGGTTGCATTTTCTCGCACTAGGATAAGGCTTGTACCCTCCCAGTTGCACTCCTCCGTCAGAAGCCGTTGGCACAAGTTGATTCTTATTATGGTAATAATTGCTCCCATGTCAGCCTAGCTTAAATTGGCACCCGTAAATATTTTAGGAAGTAAAGGCTGTGGGTGTGATATCCGTCCGATCCGATTTGTAGAGAAAAAAAAACTTTCCAACACGTTCAACTAACCTCAGTGGCGCAAATCGTGGTGTGATATTGACCATAATGCCTTATGAGTGCA
Organism: Cepaea nemoralis; assembly: GCA_014155875.1. Lineage (NCBI taxonomy): Eukaryota > Metazoa > Mollusca > Gastropoda > Stylommatophora > Helicidae > Cepaea > Cepaea nemoralis. The sequence goes on along the minus strand of JACEFZ010003651.1, from coordinate 322,716 downwards.
GTTGATCTATACAAAATATGGGTCCAGCACTAGGTACCAGGAATGTTTTAGACGTTCACCCGTCGGCCTGCTAGGCCTAGGTTCGTTTCGTATTGGTGCTGATTCGATGTTTTAAAAATTGACCTGGGTTTCTAGGTCGACCTACATGAAACTGGGTACCAGGGAATGTGTAGGGAAGTAAATGAGGTCGATATGATAAAAAAATATATCACCCACAGAGAGCGGATTAGTCTGTGAAATGTGGGTCTAGCACCACATGTCCATTGCGCGGTAGGGCGTGTAAAGCGGACCTTTATTGTATTTGTACTTTATACATGCTTTAATCCACTGAACAGGACCTGCAAAATTTAGTAGATGCGGTTGTTGCACACAGTAAACAACTATGGTTAGAATTGAATTGTAAGAAGACATAGATTATGGCCGTCACTAGGAAGGACGAAATACCACAATGTAATATACAAGTAAATTGGCATATTCTTAAACAAGTGAATCGGAACAGTTATCTCGGAGTAGTCATAACATCTGAAGGGAGATGCCTTGAAGAGATTAGAACAAGAATTGTCATGGCGAAGGTAGCCTTTTGCAAGATGAAAAACATACAGACCAATAAAAAGATATCAATTGAAACGAGAAATAGAGTGTCGAAGTGCTACATAGAACCTGTACTTTTGTATAGATATGAAGCGTGGACACTGAGCAGTCAGGCTGAAATACAGCTGATGGCTGTGGAAATGTGGTTTCTGAGGAAAATGCAAAGAATACCATGGACAGACAGACAAACCAATGAACATGTCCTTCAAGAAACACATGAAGATCGTAAACTAATTAGAGACATTAGACGTAGACAGTCACAATTTGTTGGGCATGTCATGAAAAGAAATGACTTGGAGAACTTGGTGACAACTGGTAAGATTGAAGGGAAGAGACCAAAAGGAAGACCAAGAATTAAATACCTGGATGGCTTGGCCACGTGGCATGGTCGAGAAAGAAACACGGAGCTGATCCACAACTCTGGTGATCGAGTGAGTTGGCAGAACATGACCGCCAACGCTTATCGGCATGGAACATGATGGATGAAATCCACTGAACGTAAAATACGCCTAGTAAATGACACACAGCCAAAATATCCTGGAGTTGACTGCAACGTACTGTATGCTTCACATAAATATGGAATCCAGATGTCAACAGACGAATATGGTGATAAACTAACTGCAACCATTACATACCCATAAGCTCATTGTTACAAAACAGGGTTGAATGGAACCTGCAGGGCTACAACTGCAAGCATGAAGATACTTTGAGTGGAGTCAAGAGCCGATATCACAGCACTCAGGACATTCCCATACGTGCTCCTTCCTCATCTGCAACAGCCAGCGAAGAGTTCCAATACTATTGGTACCAGTAGCATTCTGGTTGTGTGTTCGTCTGGCCTTTCCTCGGAGTTTCCTCTGGGCACTGCATGTAGCACCAATCTCTCCAAGCCATCATGATCTACCAGTTCTTCTGCACTATACACACGATTCCAAAGGACCCCAACCAAGTCTGTCTTATCACATACCAATTTCCCCCCCCCCCCCCCACAAGGAGTGTTGACCCAGCCAATCTTTCCGTCTGCTCGTTTCCTACCACATCAGCGTGTGTTTGAAGACGGGAGTGTTGGCAGTCATTTAGACTTTTTCTACTGAAATATGCCTTTCGTAATCAGGATGGTGGCATACACATTCACACACGCTCACATGGCGGCCTCTACAATGCTTAGAGATTTAAGGCCAGGACCACAATTAGGAGGGTACTGATCAGAGAGTTGCTTTTTGCAGATGATGCTGCAGTTACGACCACCTCTGAGGAAGAATTACAACGTCTACTATCTGCATTCTCCAATGCTTGTTCTGAATTTGGTTTAACAATTAGCAAACAGAAGACACAGATTATTTCACAAGGTGCACATGGGGTACCATCAATCTTTATTGACGACGCCGAACTAGAGATGGTAGACCATTTTACATATCTAGGATCAGTGGTAAATAACAAATTATCCCTAGATCAGGAAATCAACATCCGGATTGGTAAGGTAGCAACAACAATGAACAAGTTAAGAAAAAGAGTCTGGGAGAACAGTAAGCTTACTGCCAAAACAAACGTCCTTGTCTATCAAGCCTGTGTCCTTAGTACTCTTCTTTATGGCAGTGAAGCCTGGAAAACTTACTCACTTCAAGAGAAACGTTTTAACAGCTTTCATATACTGTGTCTGCGAAGAATATATGGTTTTAAGTGGCAAGACAAAACCACAAATACTGAAATATTGGAAAGATCAGGTTGTGCGACAGTATATTCCATGCTCAGTCTTCGCAGACTTAGATGGATAGGATACGTTAGGAGGACGTATGGTGGTAGAATACCAAACGACACCTTTTGTGGTGAATTGCAGGTGGGTAAGAGATCTCAGCATCGGCCTCTACTATGATACAAAGATGTGTGTAAGCGGGACATGATTGATACAAGCATTGATAATGCACATTGTGAGCAAGTCGCCGCTGAACGTGTTGCATGGACGGCAAATATCAGAAATGGAATAAAGACAAAGAAGAAAGTTATTGCAGATAAGTCACACACCGAGCATGTGAGACGTAAGATTATGCATGATGGTGAAAATGAACATGTGGTCACATGCATCCACTGTGGACGAACATTTACAGCGCGAATTAGCCTAACAGTCACATTCGCCACCGCCATGGGTTGTAGTTATTAGGTCTTTTGTGAAGTACAATGTAACAAACTATCGTCTGTCAAGACGGCAAGGTGCCAATGCTTGTAGGACTTGTTCATTGGTTTTTCTCTCTGTCCATGGTATTCTTTGCATTTTCCTAAGAAACCACATTTCCACAGACATCAGATGTTTTTCAGATTGTCTGCTTATTGTCCATGCTTCACATCTATACAAAAGTACAGGTTCTATGTAGCACCTCATCTTACAAGATTTAATACGGGGGAATTGGAGCGCGAGGTGGTTGGTCTCTGTGACGAATCCGTCTATCTCACTCTGTGAAGGTTTCTAATTTCGTTTTCAGACCGTGTCGTTTATAACACGAGTATAAGTTTTCGGGAAGCTACTCGGGGTCATCGCTGGATCAGCATGGCCAAATGGATAAGAGCGCTCGTTCTTAAACATCCGGTATACTGATGTTTAGTTAGCGGGTTCAACCCCCACACCGGTCAGTTTAACTATGTCTCTGGCACAACCACACACACACACACTCCAACTATCATTCATCACAGTCCCAACCCAAACACTTGTACAAGCACTCGTTTCTTCCAAGCAATCAGAAACAAAACAACAGACAAGAAAAAGAATCACAAATGTAAACATACATGACAAATCAGTATCATATATGATATGTCACAACATAATATATAACAAAATAGATTCATTGACAATGATAATATGCTCAACAACAATATAACATATGAGACCAGATATGATTGACTATGTGGCTGGACTCACACTCCATCTTCAGCCACTTTAAATGCAGTAAAAGTTAATATCAACATTTAACAAGATTCTGTTTTTGATTCTTAAATGCTCATTGTTCTGTTTCCCGGTGTTGTCGCCATTAAACTAGCGGTAAAAGCAAGTTTACATCAATATATGACAAGATTCTGTTTTTGAATCTTACGTGCTCATTCTTCCGTTTCCCCGTGTTATCTCCTTTAAACTATCTTGTTTCTTTCAGTTAATTGTTTTGTTTCTGTTTGTATTCATTCTTTTTGGCTCTTTCTAGTATGTGTGTGTATGTGGTTTGGTCTTTAGTCACTCCCGTGTATGATGTGACCCACTTCCACGTATGTGACCCACTCCCACTTTATGTATCCTATACTGGTTATTTATGCCATGCTCTTGTGTTTCTCAACTGTACAATATGACCCACATTTCTACCTGCTTCTTGTATCTTTGACACTTGAACCACTCGTCTATCTACTTCGTGTACCTCCACTTTATCTCCCATTATTACATTTAACCCTCATTCTATCTACTTCTTGTATATTATGTTTTCATACTTAACCCTCTCTTCTATATACTCCTTGTATCTCCAATTCTTACCCCATTCTGTTGCCTACATGACCCACTCTGTTGGCTACTTCTTGTGTCTCTTATCTCACTAACATGACCCACTCTCTTAGCTACTTCTTGTCTGTTATCTCACTAACATGACCCACTCTCTTAGCTACTTCTTGTGTCTCTTATCTCACTAACATGACCCACTCTCTTAGCTACTTCTTGTGTCTCTTATCTCACTAACATGACCCACTCTGTTGGCTACTTCTGGTGACTCTTAACTCACTAACATGATCCACTCGGTTGGCCGCTTCTTATGTCTCTTATCTCACTAACATGACCCACTCTGTTGGCCGCTTCTTATGTCTCTTATCTCACTAACATAACAAACTCTGTTGGCTACTTCTGATGACTCTTAACTCACTAAAATGATCCACTCGGTTGGCCGCTTCTTATGTCTCTTATCTCACTAACATGACCCACTCTGTTGGTCGCTTCTTATGTCTCTTATCTCACTAACATGACCCACTCTATTGGCCGCTTCTTATGTCTCTTATCTCACTAACATGACCCACTCTGTTGGCCGCTTCTTATGTCTCTTATCTCACTAACATAACCCATTCTGTTGGCTACTTCTGATGACTCTTAACTCACTAACATGATCCACTTGGTTGGCCGCTTCTTATGTCTCTTATCTCACTAACATGACCCACTCTGCTGGCTACTTCTTGTGTCTCTTATCTCACTAACATGACCCACTCGGTTGGCTACTTCTGGTGTCTCTTATCTCACTAACATGACCCACTCTGCTGGCTACTTCTTGTGTCTCTTATCTCACTAACATGACCCACTCGGTTGGCTACTTCTGGTGTCTCTTATCTCACTAACATGACCCACTCGGCTGGCTACTTCTTGTGTCTCTTATCTCACTAACATGGCCCACTCTGTTGGCTACTTCTTGTGTCTCTTATCTCACTAACATGACCCACACTGTTGGCTACTTCTGGTGTCTCTTATCTCACTAACATGACCCACTCTCTTAGCTACTTCTTGTGTCTCTTATCTCACTAACATGACCCACTCTCTTAGCTACTTCTTGTGTCTCTTATCTCATTAACATGACCCACTCGGTTGGCTACTTCTGGTGTCTCTTATCTCACTAACATGACCCACTCGGCTGGCTACTTCTTTTGTCTCTTATCTCACTAATATGACCCATTCTGTTGGCTACTTCTGGTGTCTCTTATCTCACTAACATGACTCACTCTGTTGGCTACTTTTGGTGTCTCTTATCTCACTAACATGACCCACTCTCTTAGCTACTTCTTGTATCTCTTATCTCACTAACATGACCCACTCTTTTAGCTACTTCTTGTGTCTCTTATCTCACTAACATGACCCACTCTCTTAGCTACTTCTTGTGTCTCTTATCTCACTAAAATGATCCACTCTGTTGGCTACGTCTTGTGTCTCTTATCTCACTAACATGACCCACTCTCTTAGCTACTTCTTGTGTCTCTTATCTCACTAACATGACCCACTCTATTGGCCGCTTCTTATGTCTCTTATCTCACTAACATGACCCACTCTGTTGGCCGCTTCTTATGTCTCTTATCTCACTAACATAACCCACTCTGTTGGCTACTTCTGATGACTCTTAACTCACTAACATGATCCACTCGGCTGGCTACTTCTTTTGTCTCTTATCTCACTAATATGACCCACTCTGTTGGCTACTTCTGGTGTCTCTTATCTCACTAACATGACTCACTCTGTTGGCTACATCTGGTGTCTCTTATCTCACTAACATGACCCACTCTCTTAGCTACTTCTTGTGTCTCTTATCTCACTAACATGACCCACTCTTTTAGCTACTTCTTGTGTCTCTTATCTCACTAACATGACCCACTCTCTTAGCTACTTCTTGTGTCTCTTATCTCACTAACATGACTCACTCTGTTGGCTACTTCTAGTGTCTCTTATCTCACTAACATGACCCACTCTCTTAGCTACTTCTTGTGTCTCTTATCTCACTAACATGACTCACTCTGTTGGCTACTTCTGGTGTCTCTTATCTCACTAACATGACCCACTCTGTTAGCTACTTCTTGTGTCTCTTATCTCACTAACATGACCCACTCGGTTGGCTACTTCTAGTGTCTCTTATCTCACTAACATGACCCACTCTGTTGGCTACTTCTTATGTTTCTTATCTCACTAAAATGACCCCGTCTTTTAATCACTTCTGTTTCTTAATTGTCTAACTATACCTGCTCTTCTCACTACCTTGTGTTTGTCATATCTTCAACTTGAATACATCTTCCAACAATGTCTTGTTCTCTGAACTCTCTGACTTTTCCTGCTCTTCTATCTCTGTTTGTGTGTCTGTGTGGGCGCGCATATCTTTGTTCGTGTTGTGCATGCTTTAACTCTTTAACCTAACACACACTTCTAATTATTTATGTCCCTCAATTCTGCAAATTCACCTGCTATTCTAATTCTTGTGTTTGTCAACTTTCTAAATTGTACCAATCTTCTATTTAATTCTGTGACTCTATTCTAGTTTACCCACTTCTAACTACTTCTGTCTCCCAACTCTGTAATTTGACCAACTTATCTAGCCTCTTTTTTTTTGTAAAGTTAAATATCCTTTGGTCAACACCAGCATTTTACTGCAGTTGTTGATGTCTTGGCAAGTTTTTACGTTCAATAGTTTGCCTTTGCTTTCCGAACGACCGGCTCCCATACCAACATGTTAAAACCAGCGCGACACGGTCAGCTGCCAAATCGGTCGCCGCTGTGTTTCGAATGCGGGTAAGCGGCATCACGAATCGCGTCCGCAACGTCATCGCCACGGAAACCGGCAGATCTAGCCGTTAATTGTCTCAATTCTCTAACTTGACACGCCAATCTACCTACTTCTGTCTCTCGATCTCTGTAATTTGACCAACTTTTCTAGACACTATATGTCTCAATTCTCCACTTGACCCACTCTTCTACATGCTTCTGACTTTCAATTCTTTAATTTGACCCACTCTTCTACCTACTTCTGACTCTCAATTCTCTAACTTGACCAAATCTTCTACCTACTTCTGACTCTCAACCCTGTAATCTGACCAACTCTTCTAGCCACTCCTTGTCTGAATTCTCTACTTGACTCACCCTTCTACCTAATCCTGGCCCTTAATTCTCTATCTTAATACACTCTCTACTTGTCATATTTTCCCTGCAACCACTCTTTTCATATCCTCTATATATTATTGTATTTTCTCTTGTGTTTCCTCTATCAGTGATTACATATAAAAATGTCTTCATAACAATTACCTTTATTTTTGCGCTTGACTTAGTGGGTGTAAGAGGAAAGTGAGCAAGCCCATAGGCTTGCGAACCGGGCTACTGTGGAACATGTAGGAGACTGATTCCGTGAATGCAGAGAAGCTAGGGCAATTACACGAATCAGAGACGACTGGGAATCTGCAACCTTGACCAGCGTGTAAGAAAATCAAGTCAAAAGGGGTAACGCTAGACATGGTGCAATGCAAGGGAACCACACAAAGAATAAAATGCCAACACAGAACTACTGTCGTCGACCGCTCCAAGCTGAAGGAAATATTGGGCAGGGGATCCGAGAATATTTAACTGAATAGTTTGATGTGCAGTGAGGATAATCTGACGACTAACTATCTTCTGTAAAACAAACTATGCTAGATAGGGATACCAAACGTGTCTTAGCTACACAAACTCTGCTAGATACGGATACCAAATGTGTCTTAGCTACACAAACTCTGCTAGATACGGATACCAAATGTGTCTTAGCTACACAAACTCTGCTAGATACGGATACCAAATGTGTCTTAGCTACATAAACTCTGCTAGATACGGATACCAAATGTGTCTTAGCTACACAAACTCTCCTAGACACGGACACCAAGTCTGTTTTAGCTACACGTAACCTGTCCTACTCTAGTATTGTTTGTTTCCATTTAGTATGCGGATTAGCTCTGATCCTGATAGTCAGTGTTCTCTTTTTATTTAGTACACAATGACTCCAGAAAACACCTGGAGGAAATCACAACTGAAGTGGGTCATCCTTCCGCAAACTATTCAGTTTAGAAAGTCAGCTGAAGTTGTCAACCCGTTTGGCTCGGGACTCTAAAGGTGGGTTCGTAATCGGACTGCATTGTTCGAACCCCGAGTGCAACTTTTCCGAAGACTCCGGGGTCATCGCTGGATCTACGGAGTTCATACTGGGTCCAATACTCTCTGCAGGTCACATCGTATGTGACCCACTCCCACTTGTAAGACTGAGTCAGAGAGAACAAAACAATGTGTAACATGCGACCCACAGAGCCGGGCTAGAATTTACTGGGCCCCAGATCATATGTGGCCCGTCAGGAATGTTTCTGTCGTCTCAAAGTGTCATCCGATCCAGGAACACCTAGCAAGCGAGGGTCCTAAGAGTTGTAACCTCTGTAATTATGCAAGGTAGTATGATGCCACGCTGGCTCGGCTGCAAAGAATCAATTTTTAATGCGCCACCTCCACAATGAATGCTGGCTCCTCTTCTTCCTCTCTTCTCCATATTTATGTCTCTCAACGGATATCGCTATTACTGTTCTGGTTCATGTCTGCAAATGATGCTCTCACATGTATCTTAGACTATCCCGCATCATAATCTCTTTGTCAGCCTCTACCTATGTTTTAGCTGAGATTTCCAGTCGTTGCGATGCTGCTCACTGCCTCTAATTTTATCACGCGGCCAAGGAACACCGTTCCTTTCTTACAGTTGCGAATAATATTCTATTGTCATTATTCCCTTACGGACAATCGTTATTAGCTACACAGTAGAATAGGTTCCATATAACATGTCAGTATTCTTTTTCTGACATTCATTCATTCTTTCATTCAGTAGCATGTCCTTTGGAGATCCTCGCTTCCATAACAACCTTCCGGAAAACATCTCGATCATAAGCAAGATGTCCCGCGTCTGATACACCCATCTGGAGATCATCCGCCACATCCTGCACCCATCTTCTCTTTGGTCTTCCTCTTCCTCTCTTCCCAGGCATATACCCCTCCATTATTGTTCTCTCCAAACTTTCGTGACTGTTCAAGTGACTAAAATATTTCAATTTTCTTTGTTTTATCGACTTTAATAGCCAACCTTCTTCAATATTCTGTGCTTGAAGTATGGAAGCATTTCTTCTTTTCTTTATCCAGGATATTCTTAGAGCTCGTCTATAACATTTATATTCAAAGGCACGCATGTGCTGTTCAGTTTATTTAGTAAGTGTCCAGGTCTCACAGGCGTATGTTGCAATGGGAAAGTTGCATGCTCTTAAAATCAAATTTTTTTGTAGTTCTGTCTGTCCCACTCCACAATTTATTCAGTTGTTTTAGTCTTTGAAAAGTAATAGATATTCGCTTTTTACTTTCTTTCATTGTGTAACCATTGTTGATAATCAATGACCCAAGATATTCGAAGTTTTCCACTACCTCCAATTTTTCCTCATTAACATATATTTCTCTCTCCATAGTAGTTTTATCTGTATGTATTATCTTTGTTTTTTTCTATGTTAAGATATACGTTGTGATTTTCACTATTCAGTTGAGTTGAGGTTATTAGATTTTCTATACCATTCTGTGTTGTGGATAGCAATACTGTAGCATCAGCATATCGAATCTCTGGTATGAAATGACCACAGATATTTAGAGCATAATATTGCTGCTCCCTGCTTATATCATCTCTGACATTTCTCATTATATTTTCGGCGTACAGGTTAAACAAATAGGGGGACAGCACACAGCCCTGACTGACTCCTTGCTTGATGTAAAACCAATCTGATGTCTCGCCGTCTATTCTAACCGCTGCTTGTTGGTCTAGATCAGTAGTTCTCAACTGGTGGGGAAGTTTAGGGTTTCCAGGGGGGAATGAAGACCATTTCAAGATCGCGTTAATACAAGAACCGATTTCTTGATATTGTTTTTACCTTCATACTTTACAGTTAAGTACGTCTCATCCTTCTAAAATTCATTTTATAAAGTCAGTAGACCCACAAATCATGTTTTACGTGGATGTCTAGACTTGTTTTAGCATGTGCTATTAAATTTACCTTACATTTTTACGTATACTGTATAGGGGTGGGGGATTTTTAGATAGGAAATATGAAAGGGGGGAATGACGTTCTGAAAATACAGTGAAAGGGGGGGGGGGGGGGCACGGGCCAAATTTTTGATAGGATAGGGGGGGGGGGGGAATTGACGTTCTGAAAATATGGTGAAGGGGGGCACGGGCCAAAAAAGGTTGAGAACCACTGGTCTAGATAGAGCATTCTTATGAGTTGTATTACATGTGATGGAAAGACCAATATTCCTCATGATTTCCCAATGTTTCTGATGGTGTACACAGTCAAATGCCTTTGAATATTCCACAAAACATGAGAATAGGTTTACATTAAATTATCTGCATTTCTCTATTATTAAACGCATGTTGAGTATGGATCTATTGTTTCTCTTAATTGTCTAAATCAAGCTTGAACCACATTAATTTCTTCTTCCATTTTCTTACGAAGTCTTTCCATTATGTTTTTAGTAGAATTTTACTTGCATGGCTGATCAGGGCAACAGTTCTATACTGTGATTGGTGATATTCAATGAAAATTAATTCTTACATAAGATACTTTTTCATCTCTGGAAGAACAGCTGATGCTTGACCTATTCTACTCTCAATCAGTCACGACATTACTTCCTAAAAACGTAGGAATTGAGAAGTCATAAGTTAGAAACCGTTTTCCACTCTTTAAACCGGCTCGTTTTCCACTCTTTAAACCGGCTCGTTTTCCACTCTTTAAACCGGCTCGTTTTCCACTCTTTAAGCTGGCTACCCAGCCATTACACGTGTTGGCAATTTGGGCGTATCTTTCTTTAAGTAATGAGCAGTCTAAATCAAAGCTCAAAATCCTGATCTCGCATCCTTTTACACAAACTATCCAAAGACTAAATGTAAGTATGAGTCTCTCGTGTGCATGATATGTTCATGATAGGCTACAAGGTTGAGATAGATACAGCAGTATTCCATACCCGACCCTCCTTAATCGCATATACTCATATGTGTACTCGTTTGTGAGCCATTCTCTAAGTACTCCCATGGGAGCTGGTATAATTATACTAATCGGTTTAGCAAACAGCATACGTGGCTTTCTGTACCAGTGGTTCACTGTCTGCAACTATCACTTTCTCTTTGTCTCCGTCATGTCCTCGGTGTGACATCCCTTGATCTCTGTCTCTGTCATGTCTCGGTGTGACATCCCTTTATCTCTGTCTTTGTCACGTCCTCGGTGTGACATCCCTTTATCTCTGTCTTTGTCACGTCCTTGGTGTGACATACCTGTCCCTGTCGTTGTCACGTCCTTAGTGTGACATCCCTGTCTCTGTCTTTGTCACGTCCTTGGTGTGACATCCCTTTATCTCTGTCTTTGTCACGTCCTTGGTGTGACATGCCTGTCTCTGTCGTTGTCACATCCTCGGTGTGACATCTCTTTTTCTGTGTCTTTGTTATATTCTTTTCTCTCTGTATTTGTCACGCCATCCTTATGACATCTCTGTCTTTGTCACGCCCTCGATGTGACAATATCATCCCTCACTGACAAATTACACTCTCTCCCTGTCACTCCAACTTTTTAATCACGGACACATTATATCTAACATCCCTCCTCTCTATTAGTTCCACCACAATCTCCCATTAATAACACACACACCCACTCTTTCAGACTTCAGTTTTTTTTATCTCAGTGATAAACTCTCTCACTCCCCACCTCACCCTCTCCCTCACGCCAAACACTGCCACCCCACAGTACCCCTCACATCATCACGTAACTTCATTTACTCTCTTTTAGTTGCATGTCATTTACATGACATCACAATCAACCCCAACATTGTTGCCTGCTTGTGATTTACCAGGCAAGTTTACGTTCAGTAATTTGTCATTGCCTTCTGAACAACCGAAGCTCATACCATTGTTAAAAATCAACACACGGCGGTCTGCTTCCAAATCGCATTCAGCTGATTATGAATACGGCATACGGGATTGACAATCGCATTCGCTATTCCTTAGCCACATAAACCGGGATCCATGATTCTATCGTTACTTCCTTTCCTCAACATGTAACTCCTAACTTCCAGATCTGAATCAGCACTGCAGATCTGGATTATACAGTTCTGTGTGGATCTTTACTATCTCCTCCTGTGTGTACCTGTGACCAGATACCGTAGTCCTGAAGGTACAACCCGAAGCCAAAGGCTTGCCATAAGAAAAGTATTTACTATCATACACCCTAACCTTAGCCTTCCTAGCACACATCCCCGTAATGTACACATCCTCTAGCCAAAACCGAGGCACCCTGAGGGATGCTTCGTAAAGAAACAAGGCAGCCTCTCTTGTCATGACATACGAAGGTCCAGATACGTAGTTCGGATACGTGTGTTCTCCGAACATGGAGTATGACGTGTACCATTTTGAACTGGGGTCTCGTTTTGGCACAGCATTTACTTGCATACACCCGATGATAAATGCACTTGGAGGCGATGACTCGACAATGAATTGTGGAAGTATTTTCATCAAAAATGGAATATTCACATACATATCATCGTCCACCTTGAGAATATATTTGGTATTGGAGCAAAATGAATTCACCCATTTTAGAATTGACACCGATTTTAAACTCAGATTATTATAACTATCTATGTAGTTCTCCTGCAGTATATCACCGAAGGTTGATGCTTCTTCCTCTATTCTAGATCGTCTGACCCACCTCCTGTTGGTTTCAGATTCTTGGCTGTCGGAACCAACAAAGAACACTAACACGGCTTTGTTTTCGGGGTTCTGGGCATAGCTGCCCCAAGTCTTTCTGATGGTGGATCTGCCAGCGTGATTGTCGCGACTTATAACTACGCAGATTGCCAGTTCAATTTCTCTATTGGAACAATTTACCTTAGGCTGAAGGACATACTCAAAATTATGTGAATTAATAACAGCATCCATAAGAAACGGGTGATCTAACACAAACTTCGCGTCAAACTGTGATGTGTTGTATGTTGATGGGTGCCGGATTTGGCTGACGATTCCTTTAGCGGAGTTGGTGGCATGAATAGTTGAGAAAGAGTAGTTGTTGTTCGCTGGGGAGAGTATGGTGTAAAAGCTGAAGAGGTAGGTGGATCGGGCGTACAGGGCCAGACTCAGAAATGCAAACAACGAAAGAACGACCAGTTTCGTTATTGTCACCTTGAACAAGTTGCAGTTGGACATGATCGTCTTCCTGTGAAAAACAGAAAACTGTGTTAATATTGCTTAGAAGCAAACAGAAAGAGGAGAAGGAGGAGGAGGAGGAGCAGGAGCAGGAGGAGGGGGAGGACGAAGAAGAAGAAGAAGAAGAAGAAGAAGAAGAAGAAGAAGAAGAAGAAGAAGAAGAAGAAGAAGAAGAAGAAGAAGAAGAACAACAACAACAACAACAACAACAACAACAACAACAACAACAACAACAACAACAACAACAACAAGCAATATCCAATTCAAAAGTAGACTGTCAAAAGAGGTATTGAGTTCAAAATTAAATATTGAAGAGTTTTAGCGTCCCAGGTAAATGAAACCAACAGAACTGTACAGTCTGAGAGGCACCATGGTGGAAGCATCAATACACAGAAAGTAAACAATCATAACATATTACCGCGCCAGTGACCATCTTAGATGCACCCCGTGTTTTCACTACTCAATTGTAACTCTTTCCTGGAGAAAAAACACACACGCGCACGCACGCACGCACGCACGCACACACACACACACACACACACACACAGTACGCCTGGGTCACAACCGTTAAGCGTATCTTATTTTATCATTATTTGTAATTATGTCTCCGGTTACTGGCGGTTGTGTTGGTTTTTGTTGTTGAGCTTACTTATTCTCCTTGGTCGATGTTTGTGGTGTGTCACCGGCGTTCACGGGGAGAAGCAAAGAATTGTAAAATTTATGTTACATGCATGTCATAAGAGGCGTTTGAGGAGGGTTGCCGTGATACTGACTACCCCAATCCGTCGAAAAACGTGCCCGTCTAACCGACTAACCAATCTAAACACCCAGCCAAAAACCAAACAACTATCCAACTACCCAAACAACAACCAACCACCAATTCAATTAAATATCTAACCACCAACCAATCCAACCACCCAACAAAACAAGTAACCACGACCTACCCACACAACCACTCAATCAACCAGCCTCGAAACTTACCAACCAGCCACCCACTCAAACCAATCACGATCCACACAACGAACTAACCACCCAAACACCAACCAACAACCCAATCAACGACGATCCACCCAACCAATCAGCAACGAAAGCAACCAACGACGGCCCTCCCCTCCCCACCACGAAACTCACCAACCAACCACTCAGTCAACCAACTAACCATGCAACAAACTTCTGTTCTCGGTTACAACAAGGGTATCAATGCCGATTCTTAAACACATCATCCCAGGACGAATACCGGTCGTCAGGTCAGTAACCAATTAATCAACCACCCAACTTACCTATCAACCAACCATCAATACAATCAACCAAACAACCACCCAAACTACTAACAGCCATCCAACCTACCAACCACCCAAAATATTGACCAAACAACCACCCGCCCAACAAATCAACCAACCACCCAAACAAATATCCCAAACAAAGCACCCGTCCAACGCACTCAACGTGACAGAAAATCTTACATCTTCCCTATATTAACAAGATATTCTGGCCATCCTGCCTTGTTCTCGGAAGGCTGTGGGATCGATTCCATGCTGCGTCGTTCCGTTCACGAGTCCAGTTTTCTCGGAAGCTCCGGGAGGGGGTGGGGTGTTGAGGGCTCGTCGCTGGGGCCATATGGAACAAAACCCTGTGTCTTTCAAAGTGTTTTTTTTTTTTTTCCAGCCTCATGGTCAACTAAAGAGTTTGGAAATAAACAAATTAATTATTCATCGGCGTCTTTCATGCCAGGTGACAATGCGAGTAGGTCACGCAAAGAAAGACAAGATTTACCAAACTGTCTGTGGTACAGAGTTCCGTTTCTACAATGGAAACCTCGGGGATGTTTATGGTGGGATGGGTCATTGGGTCTGTTTCTCGTGGGATGGATCAATAGGTGTGGTTTTGGTCTCACCCATTTCTCGGAATGAGACTTAGTGTGGGAATGTACTGACTGTACGTGTGTGCATGTGAGAGCTTGTTTGTGGGGGTATCTATGTGGGGGATCGTTGCGGTAAAGAGTTAACTGTTGATTGTGCATTGCATCCTTGCATCCCGCTACGTGTTGTTACTCCGGCTGGTTGATCGATTAATAGTTTCAATTATCTGGACGAAAGGGTATCAGCATCTTAAGTGCGAAGCATAGACGATAAGCTCGCCTAAGCTCTACAAATGGCGTGAAGTGAACTGCCCGCAGTCATGCTGTGAACGCAGCCTAATTGCATTTTTCTAACCCAGCATTTGATGTTTTATTGTTTTCTTTTTTACACTTGTTCTTCTTCTTCTGTTGGTTCTTCTTCTTCTTCTTCTTCTTCTTCTTCTTCTTCTTCTTCTTCTTCTTCTTCTTCTTTGTCTTCTTCTTCTTCTTCCGCTTCTTCTACTACTACTGGTGCTGCTGCTGCTGCTTCTTCTTCTTCTTCTTCTTCTTCTTCTTCTTTCTTCTTCTTCTTCTTCTTCTTCTTCTTCTTCTTCTTCTTCTTCTTCTTCTTCTTCTTCTTCTTCTTCTTTTTCGTCGTCGTCTTTTGTACTTTAATATGCAGTCATTAGCGTTCCTGCGTGCAAACTGGCCCGGCGTGAATTTCCACCAGCACAGCTATGTGATCGGCCCAATCTAACGGAATTAGTATCGAACAAATTTAACAATTGTCCAGGCATTGTGTGGGAATAAACGACAGTCAAAACGAGAAATGGCCACAGCACACATAAACCCAGGTCTAGACTACGTGAAGCAATAACCCTGGACACCATAAATGCAGTATCTGGCATGGAACTACGGCATTTAAATTGAGATGCACAGAAGCCGAGAGGCCACGCTCGGGAGGGTACAGTTCAATCCCAGTTAGTGAACTATGTATCTCCCCCGATGTGTCTCCACCATGACGTGGTGGGGGAGCTTGCGTGTCCCATCGACCCCATTTGCTTGCTGATGGATGAAAAACTACATATCGGACAGCTTATGGGATAGGGACCAGACTAAGAGAGACACAACCTGCTGCTCTGCAGGTGAGACTGAGGATAGCAGTCTAAAATTTAAATCATGCGCACGAAGGCAGAAGTTCTTGGTCCGGACAAAACACTAAAGGCTCCCTGTCGAGGGCTGTGGCTGAACGCCTCTAAGCCACAAACCCTTGGACCGGAGAGCCGGGCCGATAGCCACCTTTCGAAAAATAAAGGCGTGATACTGAGCAAGCTACATGCTCAGGTCTGATAGAAGTTCGAAGGCTCTCAGCTGGGGGATATGAGAGATTCCCGGATGAGAGGGCCAGGCCATTTCTCGTTCACGTTGCACGAAGGTAAGGTGCTGAGCCGGCAGCACAAGTAGCCTACCTCGTGAGCGAATTCAAAAAGTCAAAAAAGTGCCCCAGTCGAAGAAAACGGCTGCGAAAACTATATCTAACTCATAGAGAGTGTAGACAAAAGTGGAAGAACGTCCCAATGACGCAAAATGGAACGCACGGCGAGCGAACCTATTGCGTGGTCCGAAAGCAAAAGCAAAAGCTTACCGAGTTGGTGTCGCTTGCAGTCTGACCGTCCCTGGTGTGTGCTAGAGCGATCAGTGGCAAACGGGTTGCCCAACACATGGAAGTGAGGAACTAAAGCAGCCATGAGCAGGACGTGGCAACTCCTCGGGTGAGCCCAGTCACAGAGCAATATGTGCCGGCTCTGCAATTATGGAAGCCTCCTTGGATAGCGAGAGAATGCTCATGGTCTGCCCCTGCCTTCCCTTAAGGGCCGACCACGATGTCGTTCATCGTTCTATCTTGACCAGCTGAGATGTTAGCGACATCACAACAGTCCAACGTGCCTCGAAACCAGAGGAAGGCTAACCTCATTAAAAAATGCCCGCTGAAGTCGGAAGTGTCGTCATACGGGTGGCAAACTAAAAATTGACACTACGCAATTACGTCCGAGTGAAATGTCTCGTCCGAATGTCTCCCGTGCTAGGAACAGCTCTGACTACCTAGTTTCCGAATGCCGCTCTTGTTCGGAACAGCTCTGACTGGGTAGTTTTCCGAATGTCTGTTGTGCCTGGAAAAGCTCTGATGGGCGCAACGACAAGCACATGTCCGAAACTCGCTGAGTGGATGCCGTCTGCAAACCTGTCTGGTTTGTGCGGGAATGACCCGGGGAAACGAAATGACCAATATATTGAAGTGAGGATTTAAAGCAGCCATGAGTAGGACGTGACGATCTCCCTCGGTGAGCCCAGATCCAGGGCGTTATGTGTCGGCCCTGCAACTATGGAAGCAACCTTGGATGGCGGAAAATGCTATGGACTGTCCCTGCCTTCCTTTGAGGGATGACCGTTGTCCTCGACCGTTCAACCTTGGCCAGCATGGTTGCAGATGGCACTACAAAAGTGAGAGTCTCCCAGGAATGCTACCTGGTCAAAAAAGCACGCTAAAGTCGATGTGTTGGCCTACGGGTTTCGGCCCAAGGGCGCATAACAGACACACCGCAATCACATCTGAAAAAACACTCCGGATGAACGAAAAGAAGAAGAAGAAGAACTATGTATGGGACACGAAACGTAACTTAAGTTGGTATCCGCCGAGAGGTTGTTCATCATCATCATCATGTGCCATGCCGATAAGCGTGGGCGGTCATGTTTCGCCATCTCACACGATCACCAGAGTGGTGGATCAGCTCTGTGTTCTTGTCTCGACTATTCCACGTGGTCAAGCCATCCAGGTATTTACTTCAGAGCCTTCCCCTTATTCTTCCCCCCTCAATCTTGCCAATAATAATAATGAACCGCCAATAATGAAGATGGGAGGTTAGAAATGCTCTTAACAATTTAACCTCCAACTCTAGCTGGTGACAATACTATAATGATTTAAAATAATGTGGAATAGACCAGGTCACCAGCCTGCTGAACACAATCTACAACGCTGGAGACATACCTCCTGGTTATGTAATTCTATGCTTATTGTATCTTAGTAATTTAATAACATCGTGTGTGAGTATTTAAGTAATTTAATAACTTCGTCGTGTGACATTTCGCACTGCGAGCGCTAACAAGTCAAGTCGCATTATCCTGTCAAGAAGCCTGATACGCGGGAAAATGTCACGTGGAAAATCCAACAACAAGAAACACGCTGTTGCCAAGATGTGCAGCGTGGGAGACGACAACAAGCAGAAGAACGTCGAGAGCCCACCTGCTAGCTGCATCAAAGAGCCTGATACTACAACTATTACTGAAGCTACTACGAGGGAGAAGATTGACAGCCCAACACAGTCAAGAACCAAGACAGCAGAGAAGAAGGAGGAGAAAGACACCAGAGTCGGAAACACCGACTCAAAAACAGTCCGATGGGTTGTCAAGCGGATTCCTGTGGAGCTGACAGATGAAGAAATCCTGAAGCAGCTACGTGAAGAGAATCTTCACATCCGATTCTTGAAGGCGGAGCGGCTTCTCACCTACTCCAAGATACCTACAACCTTGGCAGTAGTGACGTCGGAGGGCAGCGAAATGCCGATCACAGTATCATTCAGCAAGAAAACTCAACAGCCAGAGAGATTCATACCAAGAATCACTCAATGTTCCAGATGTCAGAAGGCCGGCCACAGCAGAGCTACGTGTCGCAGTAAGACGGAAATCTGTCCGATACTGCGCCGCTCACCACGCCTTCAAGGAGTGTCCGCTGGCCAAGATGGACACGGACTTCCGAGCACCCAACAACAAAAGAAAGTGTGCCAACTGCCTGGGCAAACATGGAGCAAGATACCTGGGCTGTCCGTACCTGCAGAGACATAGAGACGTCTTAAAAATCGCCATCATCACAAAGACACCATTCAAGGAAGCAATGCAGAGGGGCGAGACAGCCACGGGTATAGCACAAGCTGAAAGAGATCAACTTCAAAAGCAGATAGACGAGTTGAAGAAACAAGTCAAGGCACTGCTGACGACGACTCCGACCAGCGATAATGAGAAGCTGCTGGCCGACATGAAAGAAATCCAGCTCAACATCAAACAAGAGATTCAGCGCATGGCTGAGATGAAGAAGGAGAACGAAGAAATCCTACAAATGATCAAGACCGAAAGAGAACTGCATAGAGCTGAAATGGAACTCTTTCAAAACAAACTAACAGAAGCCACACAAGAACTCAGAGAGAAACCGCAAGAAGAAAACCAAGAGTCCGAGCCTGAACCGCAAACTAAAGCCAGCAGCCCAACAACAACGCCCAAGAGGGAACTACTATACCGTCGGATCTCTGAAGGAGGCACAGAATACCCAGTCGGCAAGGAGGAACTCAAGCGCGAGGAATTCAGAAGGCGCTGGGAAGAAAAAGAAAAGAAGAAGCCTAAGAAACTCCGGGGGAAACCGATGGTATACCCAGTCTTACACTACGACTGTGAGAACGACTTCGAGTACTATATAGATGACGGTAAAATCGTCCCATGGCTGACCACGGAGGAAGAAAACTTTAGGCAGCAGCTTCACAAACGCGAACAGTGAAAACAGGCACAAGGAGGAAAATGAAAACGTCGAAAAGCTCCTACAGAAAATGCACAAAAAGGAGACAAAAATACCAAATAAAAAGTCCTTTTAAGGACTGCAGCCAGTCAAACCAGGAGCCTGCACCAACAAAGAAAACAAGATGAAACATGCACAAAGGACAGCCACCGACTGACCCCCCAGCTGGAGTGGGATTACGAAAAGTCCTTATAAGGACTGCAGCCAGACGAGCCAGGAGCCTACTCAAACAAAGAAAACCACAAGAACAGACGAGCACAAAGGATAGCCGCCGACCACTGCTGACGTCACAGACACAAACGCTACATAACCAGTCCGAGATAGGACTCACAAGACAAGAATTAGGGCTAATAAACCCACAAAAACCACGTACCTCAACAATAACCACAGCTGATGAAGCAGGTTTGACGAGGTCGAATTTGGAATTTTTGTTTTTGAATTGGAATTGGAATCGGAATCGTGTGTGAGTATTTGAGTAATTTAATAACATCGTGTGTGAGTATTTGAGTACTTTAATAACATCGTGTGTGAGTATTTGAGTAATTTAATAACAGCAGATAGAAGGTATTTTAAGAAAGATACACGCAGAATAAACTAGGTCACTGGGTTTATGAACACAATATGCAATACTGGAGACATTAATTCTGGTTTATGGAAATCTATGTTTATTGTATCTGAGTATTTTAATAACAGCAGATGGGAAATATATTAAGGATGATAAGTGTAAGAAAGCTTATCACGAGATGAAGAATATTCTCTATAATTTAGCTTTGTTAATTGAGGTAAGCAAAAGAGTTCAAAGAGCTATACTGAGCCAATCCTAATGTACGGTCGCGAATCATGGACAATCAACAGACATGGAAGGAATTATGTAGAGGCTGCGGAGAAGCGTTATTAGAACACCGTGAACATAAGAAAGAGCAAGGAAGATATCTTGAAAGAAGTTAACTCACAATGAGCACTGGCTTCTTGCATCACGGACAGTCCACATACTATGTATGGGCATGCCATGAGAAGAGAAAAGCTAAAGTATGTCGTCACAACGAGAAGGATAGAGAGGAAAAGAGGCAGCGGGAAACCAAGAAAGTAGATGCTTTATAGTTGGACATCATGGCACGGAGTCACGTCGCTATCAGAAATTAACGGCAGCAGAAGATGCAGAATGCTGTGGACAGACATGATCGCCAACGCTATACGGCATGGGTTGAATTTTGTTTTCCAATCCCAATACGACAACAAACATTGAGTATAATCATCATCAATCTAGTGCCTTGCGAGCTGGCGTGGGCGTTTCATGTCTCTCCTCAGATCTAAATGTTTGGTGTTATGGATCAATTCTGTTGATGATAATCCTCCTTGCCACCGTCTCAACCCATCCAGCATCATTTCTCTTGGTCTGCCTTTCTTCCCCTTGATCTTTCCAGTCATTACTATGTTCTCCAATCCCTCTCTTCTCACCACATGACAAAAGAAAGCTGTTTGTCTCTTTTTTATTGTTGTATATAATGTTCTAGTTTCATTAGCCTTTTTCAGGCAGTCCCTGTTAGTTACTCTGGGAGTCCAAGGAATTCCCAACATTTGTCTCAGGAACCACAACTCTGTTGCTTCAAAATTCTTCTAATTTGTTCATTTACATTCAAAGATTCACTCCTATACGGCAAAACAGGTTCTATATAACACTTCAGCACTCTCTTTCTTGCATTCAACGTCAGTGACCTATTGTATAGTGTCTAATCAAGATAAAATAAGCAGCACACTGAGTCATATCTCATCTATTCTGCTAACGGACTATGAAGACAATACAACAAGAAATAGGGCAAGAACAATGTAGGTCTGCTGAAGACAGGGTGGCAACAAAAGCTATGTATTCGCTGGGAGCATAAATAGAAAGTTCTATAAAAATAATCAAAGACCTACATATCTGCTTATTTATTTACACAAAGGCTTTTCGGCATAATAAACCTAGATTTGTAAAGAACACACAGCGGGCACAATAGAGAAATGTTGTAAAGATAATGAAAGTCTCTTCCACGTGCTTCATGGCATTGGGCTTAAGGTGTTATGCCCATATTTTATAGACCAAACACGAATTAGTGTAAAATGTGATCATTAACACACCGATCGCCTTTACTTCCCAAGACCTTTCCTGCTACCTATTTTAGACTGGGTCCACCAGGTAGCCCAGGTCAATATTAAAATTTGAAACCGCATTGATGCGAATCGAACTAAAAAGCCACCTGTACGGCAGGCTAGCGTCACGCCAAAACTCTAACGCAGCCACGAACATAGACAATGAAGTAGGTCAGTATCAGCAAACAAGACAGCTATGAGACACGAATATGTAATTAATGGCGTTCCGCTTTACAGTGAGAATATGAGAAATTTAGAAGAGAATTCGCCATGACAGACATGAGCACCTTCATTCAGTGCCGTTGCCGCAGTGACGGATGGCAGCCACAAACTTCACTTATCTTGTGCGTTGAGCCGTCTTTGCGCATTCTGCTAAGCATATCCTCACAATATCTTTTCATTCCGTGTCCGTTTATACTTTTGGCACTCGGCAATTATTTTGCCCTCGACACGTCCTCCTTTGTGGTGCTCGGTAGCATGTTAAAAGTGGGCGGCTAAAAGTGTAGTTTTCGCCTCACAAATCATGAGAAGTGTGTTTGATCTCTCGTAAGGCCAATTTCATATATGGGGAAAAGAAAATGGGATGCATACAAATCCTAGTGTGTACACGGCGTGATGAGTGCTTCGGCAAGAAACCTTTATTCCTCGACCTAAACAACCTATCTCCGGGTACCAGCATTAATAATATACATGCAACTGTCATAGACTCACTGATACTAAATACAACAACAGAGTGGTCTAGAACAGACTAAAGCTGATTCTTTTGTCCAATAAGCACATACTAAGGCAGGCTCACAATTTGGTCCAATCCGGACCCTTTATTCAAATGAAAGCGAGCGTTGCAAGATCCCACATGGATTTGTCTGCTACGCAAACGCCATTCCGTCTCCACACACCAATGTCGGAATGGGCAACATATTAGTACATCATAAATATATAAAATAAAATATTCATATACAAACGTCTGTCTGGGTCTCTGACATCAACCATCTGTCATTTTAACGAAAATCATTACTAAGATCTATGTTAATGTTAATGTCTAGACTTGTTCACTTGTATTGCTTATTATATCCGGCTAACTCCGCAGCTGTTGTGTGTTCTGTTGTTTTAGGAAATATGTTTTTCTGTGGTAAATCCATGGAATTATAGCTGATGTTCACTCGCTTTTAACTAAAGCGCAGTTCATACACTGCTATTTTGGTCAATTGAACTGATTGTTGCGTGTGGGTTAGCTTTCCCTATTACAGGTGTCCTTCCCCATCAGGCGATCCCACTCCGACTTCTGAGGTACTTGTAATTTACGTCCCCAAGAAGTCAACATTTTAGTCCAACTGACCGGTGTTGGGGTTGAAGCCGCAACCTCGGCATCAGCACTCAGCGCCCCGGAAGTTTAAGAGTGTGTGCACTTATCCATTCGGCCAGACTGACCGTATCTGCTGATGAAGGCTTGCTGACACAACGTCGTCTGTCTGTCTGTTTTGTTTTTTTTTAAATTTTTTAACATTTGCAATTTTGTAAACCTGACCTTGTTTTCAATTGACTACACCGCTGTATTAAAGAGTTTATTCGAGGACATAGCATCAAAACTATAAGATGCGTCAACGATATAATCTTGACTGCAGATAATCAAAAAAATAGCAGCAACATTTAGTGAATGATATTATTGTACAGTGAGCAAAAGCATTGGGGGACGCGGCAGCCTAGTGGCTAATCGTTCCACTGAAATCCCGGTGTTCATAAGTTCAATCCGCATCCGGGCGGACTGGAAGTTTTTAAACTAACCCGGGCTTTCCCGTTGACCCAGTTTACAATGGGAACCGGAAATGTCTTGGCCGGTGTTGACCACATGACCAACCGAGTGGCAAGTGGTCTGAATACGTTAAGTTATGAAATTATGAGATGAGGCCACCAGAGCCCTTTCTCACCGCCTTACCAGTCCAGAAAAATAAAAACGTTAGCGACCACTGGACCAGACTGATTTAACCAAACAGCCCCGCTTGTCGCTGAAACACCCAACTCTGCGGCTACTGAGGATCGAACTTCGGACCAGGTGAGAGTTTCAATCATATACACGATATGCACAATACGGGACCGGTTTAAACAAATAACCCTGTTTTAACTTTGGACAATTGAATTAGTGTGCGAATGCATTAACCATGCACACTGGGGAGAAATGGTGTAGACATTGCGACGTCAGCGTCTGACTCTTGCAGACCCAGTTCGAAAACAAGGGACTAACAGACTGTTGCATGTGTGTTTTGTCTGACTACTACAGCATGTGTCTGTGTCTGCTATAGCATGTGTGTGTGTGTGTGTGTGTGTGTGCTATAGCATGTGTATGTGTGTGCTATAGCATGTGTGTGTATGTGCGTCTGTGTGTGTGTGTCCTATATCATGTGCGTGTCTGCTCTAGCATGTGTGTTTCTTCTATACTCACATTTACATCCTGGTCAATGCCACGGAATTTGTTCACTAACATGAGCGTTCCCTCGCGTTCTATGTGAAAGTACACATAAGATAACCATAACCCTCACGCGATTATATCTTCTTGTTTAACCCTTCATCTCCCACTGAGCCATGGGTCTTCAGCGAACTCATCCCAAGCCCTCCTATCCTTAGCTAACTATCCCATGCAGCTCCACCCACGTATCTAGCGCCAGTGCCTCTTCTTCACCTCCTGGTTCACTGGTATTTATCTAGTTCCAGCCAAGAACTCCGCATTGATGATCCTGTCCTGCCATTATAATCCTAGTTTTAGCAGGTCCCAATGAATGAATATTTGAGTTTATTTGTAATCGTTTCAGTCATTCTCCGCGTTTCTGACCCATACAGTAGTACTGATATACAGTTAGAATTGAGCATACTAAACCTGATGCTAAGTTTAATATCTTTTCATTCATTCATTCATTCATTCATTCAGTAGCATGTCCTTTGCAGAACCTCGCTCACATAACAACCTTCCGGAAAACCTCTGGGTCATGAGCAAGATGTCCCGCGTCCGATACACTCATCTGGAAATCATTCTCCACACCCTGCACCCATTTTCTCTTTGGCCTTCCTCGTCTTAAAAAAATCGCTTAAAAGTCGACAGGGTCGACTTCATTGCACCGGGTGTTATCCCATATAGCTCGGTCTCTTTCCGCAGCGCGGAAAGCGTCGCACAAAGCACGAACTCCGTAGCTCTAGCAACGACCCACGGGAATCTCCGAAACATTTAACTCGTGAACCGAAGGACGCGGCCCGGAATCGAACCCACAACCTTCGGAGCCCGAGTCAAACGGCTTGACCACTTCGCCACGAAGACTCCCTCGTCTTCTCTTCCGGGCGTATACCCCTCCATTATTGTTCTCTCCAAATTTTCATGACGTTTCAAGTAACCAAGATATTTCAATCTTCTTCGTTTTATCATCTTCAGTAGCCATCCTTCTTCAATATTCAGCTCTTATCGAATGGATGCATTTGTTCTTGTCTGTTTCCAAGATATTCTTAGACCCGTCTATAACATTTATGTTCAAAGGCATTTATGCGCTGTTCAGCTTGTTTAGTAAGTGTGATATCTTTAAACTTCCATAAATTCCTTGTGCTATAAAACTTCCTCGTGCGTTTTGCGTTCTTATTATATCTTTATCTCTTCGCCTAACTTTGTCTTCGTTGCTACCTACGTAAGTGTATGATTCCGTCTCTTGAAGTGAGGCTTCACCAAGAGAGATCGGGTTATTATTTGTTTGATTTATTCTCTTTATCTTTGTCTTTTTCCTTATGACATAGTTAGTTAGTTGCATATCCTTTACAGGACGTCGCAGTCAACCCCAGAATTTTTGGCTGTTTGTAATTTCTTGGCAAGTTTACATTAAGTAGTTTGCCATTGCTTTCTGAACGACCGGAACTCATATCATTGTAAGAAACTCAATGCAAGGCGGTCTGCTTCCAAATCGCAAGTAGCTGTGATTCGACCGCGTTATCTAGGATTACGCATTGCGTCTGTAATTCCTTCGCTACAGAACCGGCTTATGAAATATTAAACTTAATTATGTAGCGTCCTCTAGGGGAATATGTAAATATAATTATTACCTCAGCTTGATCAATGAAATATTCAACCTAATTATGTAGCGTCCTCTAGGAGTATGTGAGAAATGTAATTATTACCTCAGCTTGATCAATGACATATTAAACCTAATTATGTAGTGTCCTCTAGGAGTATGTGAGAAATGTAATTATTTCCTCAGCTTGATCAATGAAATATTCAATCTAATTATGTAGCGTCCTCTAGGAGTATGTGAGAAATGTAATTATTTCCTCAGCTTGATCAATGAAATATTAAACCTAATTATGTAGCGTCCTCTAGGAGTATGTGAGAAATGTAATATTACCTCAACTTGATCAATGACATATTAAACCTAATTATGTAGTGTCCTCTAGGAGTATGTGAGAAATGTAATTATTTCCTCAGCTTGATCAATGAAATATTCAACCTAATTATGTAGCGTCTTCTAGGAGTATGTGAGAAATGTAATTATTTCCTCAGCTTGATCAATGAAATATTAAACTTAATTATGTAGTGTCCTCTAGGGGAATATGTAAATATAATTATTACCTCAGCTTGATCAATGAAATATTCAACCTAATTATGTAGCGTCCTCTAGGAGTATGTGAGAAATGTAATTATTTCCTCAGCTTGATCAATGAAATATTCAACCTAATTATGTAGCGTCCTCTAGGAGTATGTGAGAAATGTAATTATCACCTCAGTTTGATCAATGACATATTAAACCTAATTATGTAGCGTCTTCTAGGAGTATGTGAGAAATGTAATCATTACCTCAGTTTGATCAATGAAATATTAAACCTAACTATGTAGCGTCCTCTAGGAGAATGTGAGAAATGTAATTATCACCTCAGTTTGATCAATGACATATTAAACCTAATTATGTAGCGTCTTCTAGGAGTATGTGAGAAATGTAATCATTACCTCAGTTTGATCAATGACATATTAAACCTAACTATGTAGCGTCCTCTAGGAGAATGTGAGAAATGTAATTATCACCTCAGTTTGATCAATGACATATTAAACCTAATTATGTAGCGTCTTCTAGGAGTATGTGAGAAATGTAATCATTACCTCAGTTTGATCAATGAAATATTAGATCTAATTATGTAGCGTCCTCTAGGAGTATGTGAGAAATGTAATTATCACCTCAGTTTGATCAATGAAATATTAAACCTAATTATGTAGCGTCCTCTAGGAGTATGTGAGAAATGTAATTATTTCCTCAGCTTGATCAATGAAATATTAAACCTAATTATGTAGCGTCCTCTAGGAGAATGTGAGAAATGTAATCATTACCTCAGCTTGATAAATGAAATATTAAACCTAATTATGTAGCGTCCTCTAGGAGTATGTGAGAAATGTAATCATTACCTCAGCTTGATCAATGAAATATTAAACCTAATTATGTAGCGTCCTCTAGGAGAATGTGAGAAATGTAATCATTACCTCAACTTAATCAATGAAATATTAAACGTAATTATGTAGCGTCCTCTAGGAGAATGTTAGAAATGTAATCATTACCTCAGCTTGATCAATGAAATATTAAACCTAATTATGTAGCGTCCTCTAGGAGAATGTGAGAAATGTAATCATTACCTCAACTTAATCAATGAAATATTAAACCTAATTATGTAGCATCCTCAAGGAGTATGTGAGAAACGTAATCATTACCTCAACTTGATCAATGAAATATGAAACCTAATTATGTAGCGTCCTCTAGGAGTATGTGAGAAATATAATCATTACCTCAGCTTGATCAATGAAATGTTAAACCTAATTATGTAGCGTCCTCTAGGAGAATGTTAGAAATGTAACCTCAGCTTGATCAATGAAAACAACAAAATACACCTCCTTGGGGTAGCGGACGAGCACATCACACGAGTGTGGCAAACACAGTTCAAGAGACAGTATCCACGGAAATCAGTGGACATCCCTGTACTTGACAGGGCCACTCGCCTGAACTGACACTCGGAAATTGCTGACAACCACAGAGATTACAAACAAAAGGATGTGGAGGTTACGGGAAAACCACCACACTTTCTTAACCACCACTATACTTTCTTAACCACCACCACACTTTCTTAACCACCACCACAATTTCTTAAACCACCGCCATACTTTCTTAACCACCACCACACTTTCTTAACCAACACTATACTTTCTTAATAACCACCACACTTTCTTAACAACCACCACACTTTCTTAACCACTACTACACTAACAACCACCACACTTTCCTAACCACCACCACACTTTCTTAACCACCACCGTACTTTCTTAACCGCCACCACACTTTCTTAACCACCACCGTACTTTCTTAACCGCCACCACACTTTCTTAACCACCACCACACTTTCTTAATCACAACCACATGTACTTAACCACCACCACACTTTTTTAACCACCACCACACTAACATCCATCACACTTTCTTAACCACCACAACACTTTCTTAACCACCACAACACTTTTTTAACCACCACCACACTTCCACTATAATGCTATGTATGATCAAGTCACACACCGGAGTGCAGCAATTTCATGTTTCCACATTTCACGCTAGAATTACAACTTAATCACTTGAAATGACAGTATCTAAAGATAATACCCATGGAAGAGCTAGGAAGCGCCTGGAGACAACAGAGAAGTAGTTTCTGAGACGCATGTTGCGATTGTATGAGGAAGTAAGTCAACGATAACATAACAACAACAAAGCTTTTCAAGACAAGAAAGACACAACAAAACTCAACTAACAGACTCACCACTGCTCAAACCCACTTGATCCCACAACATCAGGCAGTGAGACGAAGACTGACACTTATCTTCCGAGTGGAAGTGAAAGAGAGAGGCGTCTATCTCATTTTCAAAGTGCAGATTGTCACAAACTGTTTCACATATAACGAGTCAAGCACACACAGCCATCCAGGAAGAAACATCAGTTACATTGAATCTAAGATTGCAAACAACTACAATCCTTGGTTCAACAGGTCACAGGTCACAGTCAACCAGCAATATATTCCATATTCTTCATCGGGTGATAGAGAAACCAATGACAGGACATTGGTCAGTTGGACTAACACGTTGACTTCTCGACCTTGACTTGGGGACGTAAATTACAAGTACATCTGAAGTCGGAGTGGTTTGCCTGATAGCGAGAGACACTGGTAACAGGGAAAGCTAATCCACACGCAAAATTAAATCCAGTGCTATTAGAAATAGTGTGTATGGACTACGCATGAGTTCAACTCGAGCGGGTGCAAAAAAAAAAAAATCACAAAACATAACCGCTTTACTAATGTACATCTTGAGAACCCCCGATAACTAGGATTTCGGAATTATAGAGATGATGTCACAAAAAACGTTGTCCACAAGTTGATGTTACTGTGTTATGATTTATTGTTGTAGTTTTCACTTCAACAATAGGGTCGCTGCGGTACAGCCATGACTGACATGTTAACATTTTGAGTAACAGCGGAAAGTCGGAGAACACAACGCAATGGGTCAACAAAAACCGAAACGCCTTTAGCTATAGTCTGTTTACTTTTGTCTGCCCCATTATAAAATGCCATCTCTCAGTAACCAACTGAGAGAAAATGATGAGATTTCGCATATAGCCTTACCTTCATGTCCACCCAACAAAAAAATTTTATTTTGTT
The DNA here is from genome assembly GCA_014155875.1 of Cepaea nemoralis. Classification (NCBI taxonomy): domain Eukaryota; kingdom Metazoa; phylum Mollusca; class Gastropoda; order Stylommatophora; family Helicidae; genus Cepaea; species Cepaea nemoralis. The sequence goes on along the minus strand of JACEFZ010003651.1, from coordinate 293,066 downwards.
CTGGAGATTGCACAGCAGATTTCAAAGTTTGTTCATATGCCGTTACGGGTCACAGATGAAGTGAACATTATTAAATGTATTACGTCTTCACACGGAAACATTAGCGTTGAATAGTTAATTTTCTCGTGGGACATGGGATTGGCCTTATGACAATAACCTCGCGTAGTGCAACGGGGCTTTACTGTAAAACAAGGTTGTTAGCGAGAAATCACTAGTTTTCACCAAAACATCAAAGAAATGTCGCCGCTTTCCATGATTTAAGTTGCTTTTGGACCTATCAAAGACATATTCCTTGGGTGGGGGTAAATATAAGACGGCAGGAAAAATTTGATAACGATGCAACAGACAGTTTTCAAAATAATTGATCGTGAATGGGGGCATTCATTTCTGGACAGGCTATAGCGACAGTTGTGAACCATAGGCCAAGTACGTTCAGAATGTGTGCTTAACTTACGTAACGTTTAATAACGGCAGTATACTACTGGCGTGAGAGATGAGTTGTTTCTCACGGATGCAATTCACAATCCAGCATACCGCGTTCGAAACACAGCTGTGGGAGATTTGGCAACAGACCGCCTTGCGTTAGTTTCCATACAATGATATGAGTACCGGTAGTTCAGAAAATTAATGAACGTAAACTTGCCCAGGAATCACAAACAACCAAAAAATCCTGACGTTGACTACTACGTCCTGTAGAGGATATGCACCTAACTTTTAGAGATACACTAGAATCAGACAGTGACAACCAATGAGATGATGCGAGAGCTTGGGGGATAAACGTTAATTTTCCAACCTGGTAGTTATGGGTTCGGTCCACGTTATGACGGAGACTAATGTTGAACCGACCCAGACTAAAATGAGGTAAGAGGCAAATGCCATGGGATTTAAAAGCGGTCAGCGGGACACCGACTCCAGCAACCAACGAGAAACAGTTGTCTGAGATGAGACGGTGGATCTGACACTTTATGTCTATTACATCTCAGAGGATAATTAAAGTATCCTGTAGGTTACACTGCACACCCTACATAACCGACCACGTGATACACAGATTTGGGAAGACTGCAATTCCGACTCAAGTTGTAAGAATTGTAGAAATCTAGAAAGCCGGGCGTACATCAACTATATTTTAGCGCTTCCGGAGACGAGAATGTGATGTCAACGAATGACATACACACACACACACACACACACACACACACACACACACACGCACACAGACATGGACACAGACACAAAGACACACACACACACCTTATTTCCATATACACCTACAGTCACACACATACAATCCCTCACTCATGCCTACTCCCTCACAGACACATACTCACTCGTAATCATTAAAACACATTCATTCACACATAAATGCTCTCTCTCTCTCTCTCTCTCTCTCTCTCTCTCTCTCTCTCTCTCTCTCTCTCTCTCTCTCACACATACACACACACACACACACATGCTCATTCATATATTTAAGCTACGCATACACTCAAGGACTCATAAACACACACACACACACACACAGTACACTTACATACACACGCACACACCACACACACACACACACGTACACCACACATACACACACGTACTACAACACACATACACCACACACACACACACACACACACACACGCACACAGACATGGACACAGACACAAAGACACACACACACACCTTATTTCCATATACACCTACAGTCACACACATACAATCCCTCACTCATGCCTACTCCCTCACAGACACATACTCACTCGTAATCATTAAAACACATTCATTCACACATAAATGCTCTCTCTCTCTCTCTCTCTCTCTCTCTCTCTCTCTCTCTCTCTCACACACACACATACACACACACACACACATGCTCATTCATATATTTAAGCTACGCATACACTCAAGGACTCATAAACACACACACACACACACACACACACACAGTACACTTACATACACACGCACACACCACACACACACACACACACACGTACACCACACATACACACACGTACTACAACACACATACACCACACACACACACACACACACACACACACACACACACACACGTATACACCGCACAAGCAGACATACATACAAACGTACACCACACATACAATGCTGTGTCAGTGATGAATTAAGTTGAGAACCCCTTCACAGCGGCCCAGTAACCGGTGAGAACCACTCTCTGTGGAGTTGATCACAACCACTCGATTGTTTACACTCAACTTGATACCCCCACAGCGAGGAGAATGTCCCCTCATGGGGGAAAGAAGAATGGGGGCTGGGATGGGAGAAGTAAACTAGCAAGTTAATGATATATTTTGATGTAAGCGGACATGACAATTCGGTTATTTCTAGTTGTGAGAATATATGCGTCACAAGTTCAGGGTGTCCACAAATCATGAAATAAGTGAAAATGTGTGAACACTATCTCAAGTTAGACTCAATAAAGAGAGAACTGATGAAGAGTTATAATAAGAGAATTGTTCAGTAATAACTTTATGATTAGCAGAGTTCATTGAATATGAAGGAGGGCAATGAGAAGACAATGAACATGAATAATATTATATTATTACAGATCAAGTGGGGTGACAGCTCCGGATGTAGTGAACCAAGAGTGAGCAGTGGAGGAAACGGAGAGAGGAAGAATGTACAGATCAAACGGGGATGACAGCTCGGGATGTAGTGAACCAAGAGTGAGCAGTGGAGGAAGCGGAGAGAGGAAGAATGTACAGATCAAACGGGGTGACAGCTCGGGATGTAGTGAACCAAGAGTGAGCAGTGGAGGAAGCGGAGAGAGGAAGAATGTACAGATCAAACGGGGTGACAGCTCGGGATGTAGTGAACCAAGAGTGAGCAGTGGAGGAAGCGGAGAGAGGAAGAATGTACAGATCAAGTGGGGTGACAGCTTGGGATGTAGTGAACCAAGAGTGAGCAGTGGAGGAAGCGGAGAGAGGAAGAATGTACAGATCAAACGGGGTGACAGCTCGGATGTAGTGAACTAAGAGTGAGCAGTGGAGGAAGCGGAGAGAGGAAGAATGTACAGATCAAACGGGGGTGACAGCTCGGGATGTAGTGAACCAAGAGTGAGCAGTGGAGGAAGCGGAGAGAGGAAGAATGTACAGATCAAACGGGGTGACAGCTCGGGATGTAGTGAACTAAGAGTGAGCAGTGGAGGAAGCGGAGAGAGGAAGAATGTACAGATCAAACGGGGTGACAGCTCGGGATGTAGTGAACCAAGAGTGAGCAGTGGAGGAAGCGGAGAGAGGAAGAATGTACAGATCAAGTGGGGTGACAGCTCGGGATGTAGTGAACCAAGAGTGAGCTGTGGAGGAAGGGGAGAGAGGAAAGTACAGATCAAACGGGGTGACAGCTCGGAATGTAGTGAACCAAGACTGAGCAGTGGAGGAAGGGGAGAGAGGAAGAAAGTACGGATCAAACGAGGTGACAGCTTGGGATGTAGTGAACCAAGAGTGAGCAGTGGAGGAAGGGGAGAGAGGAAAGTACAGATCAAACGGGGTGACAGCTCGGGATGTATTAAACCAAGAGTGAGCAGTGGAGGAAGGGGAGAGAGGAAAGTACAGATCAAACGGGATGACAGCTCGGGATGTATTGAACCAAGAGTGAGAAGTGGAGGAAGGGGAGAGAGGAAGATTGTACGATCAAACGGTGCGACAGCTTGACGTGTATTGAACCAAGAGTAAGCATCAAAGGACAGAAGACATAGCTAGAACATAGCATAGAGTAGGTACTGCGGTTCATTTTGCCGTATTTTACCGGAATATTTCTTGCGGTTACGTTTGGATATTTGTTTTTGTGTCTCCGATATGGGGACGGTAAGCGTACTCATGATGTTAAATTTCACGATTATTTCAAGATCGAGTTAAAACAGATACGATTACTTGATATAGTTTTTCCCATCCCGTTTTGCCTTCTGAATTTCTGGCAAGTCGGGAACCCTTGTTATACCGGAGAACCAGGCTGTCTATTCTAAGTGGTAAGTAAACCCGTAAATACCGTTTTATAAGACGTATTACATTGTTATGCTATGTATTATTAAATGTAGCATCCATTTTTTACGTGTATGTTGTAATTTTCGACCATTTAAGTTGGCATACAATCTCATACTAAAATTATCAAGACCGCATGCTGTGGTGTGGTTTTCAATGGCGGGGGATGGCAGTTTTCGATGTGTCATACTCATTTAATCGTTTTTCTTCTATATGTCCCTTTTAAATGATAAACTTACACACAAACATTAATGTCTCGGCTTAAAATTAACCTACAGACTTAAATAAGGTACCGTTGGATTTGTTTTTTCAAGAGCTGGTTATATAATTAAAAGAAATTTAGAAAAAGTTACTAAAGTGGCTAGCATAGAGTAGGTCAGAACAATATTACGTCATAGCAGATTCAAGAGAACAATGAACGCAACTACCAAGAATTGTGAGACGGGCCCAGAGAATAGCTGACTGAACTTCCTATATGGCTGGCCATTAGCACCATCATACTTGAAATAAAAACGACACCAACGTTGTCAACTTACGGTACTAAATTTTCCTACATAATTTCTTAAAACAAAGTAACCATTTAAATTACGGCGTATAGTACGTAGCTGGGGTTCCAGTGGCGTGGATAATTGCCAGAACCTAGCAGGTAACAAAACAAGGGAGGTATGCCTTCGTAAATGCTATGCGGATCCGAAAGCTATTAGAGCCATGTGGCACACATATGTTTGGATACCAAGAGGTCTTTGATAATATTGGTTGAAAAACAACGCAATACAGAATTTGTCATCATTTTAATCAAACCTTGAAGCAAGGCCAACTACGATGTCCTTCTACACACTAACTGTGGCCGACCGTGTGGCTTTCGTAGAAGTCAACCATACATGTGTTCTCACCATGTTGCTGCATCACGTGCTGTGACTTCTTGTTTTCGTGAACAGCAGCTGTGCAACAATATCACTGAGAAGCGATGCATTGCAGAACATAGTGACGACTGGGAATATCAGCGGTTGAAGAGGCACAGTCAGACCGAAACAAATGATGCTTCAGTGTCTAAGACGATGATTGGTAAGACGATGACATGGTGAAATATCAGTAGAACTGATCCAGAAAGTCAAGAATCGAGACCTGTGGAGTGAGATCAACATCGACGTCACTTTTTATACCACGGGATAATGATGCTGATGATGAAGACTCCCACGACAAATACATCAAGTGTGGTATGACGTGTTAACTGTTCGCCTATTTAAGGTCACGACTCATGAGGACGAATGGCCGGTTTCATTACTCGCATTCCCACACAATTATCGAGTACTCATTTGCAAAGGCTGAGTTAAACCCTGAATCGTACTTGGCGGGGAAAACATGAATCCTGCCACTGCTGTAGAATGAACTTATCACACACCAAAAAAAAAAAAAAACGAGAAGTAGATTGTGAGCTTTACTAGAACACGATTACAAGAAACAAAATGGATATTGCGGCTAAAATGCCTTCGTCAGCACAGAACAAACAAACACAAATAGACACACAACTACACGAAAAACACTACATGAAAATACAAAAGTTACTTGTCTTTGTTTAAAAAGTTTGTTAAAAATCTTTGTTAAATGTTACTTAACCTTGTTTGGTTGAATGCGTCATAAGCGCCTACCGTTTGATGTGGATGGAAAGAACCGAGGGTGTATGGTACAAGCGGGTCGATGGGCTTAAATGTCAGTGACGTGAGAAGTTCAAGGATTGGCTTAGCCGCCCGATGGGAAGGATGGGGGGGGGGGGGGGGGGACGCCCATGTGAGAGAACGGTAAAATGGGGACTAGCAGTGAACTATAGCCGGCTCTGTGGCGAAGGTGTAGTTCGCAATTCCACATACCGCGTTCGAATGAACCTAGACAGCCGCCTTGTAGACAAGCGGATTAGCCTCTATGCCACCAAGGCTCACCGGAACTGCAGTAGCACTGTAGCTCGCAAGCTTGAATGTCCTGTGTTAAAATCCCCAAAGACACGGATTTCATTTTTTTTTTTAACTGACCTGAGCTTTGCGACCTAAAATGTATACCAGGAAATGTCCTCTGAATCAAAGACGGCTGACACGATACAGAGCACACATTTTGGTTGCGAATCATATACCCCCCCCCCCCCCCCCCCCAAAAAAAAAAAATGCCTCAAGCCGTGTATAAAAAAGGGTCGTTCTCTTCTCTTTTTATCACAACTCACGACATATACGCCTTTGATAGATTTTCATTAACGTTCTGTATTTTCCCTCGAATTGCTCACACCCGATTACTGCCACTCTGTATAGGTCAATTCGCATATTCAGTTACGCCCTTATTTGAAGCACAATGCAACAAACTATCGTCTGTCAAGAAAGCAAAGATGCCAGTATATATAGATGCCAGGCACTTATCTGACCGGTTCATAAACAAACAGATGTGTTCCAAACAATGTATTCCCTTTCTGAATTTTAACACAGAAGCCACAAACAATATGCTGCGCGATTTGTTGCCTGGCGTATTTAGATGCATCTCGTCAGGTACATAAAGCAGAGTTAGATATGATATGAAGTGAATATATGAACACCACTTCTAGCTTGGCTTAAAACGGTTGATCGACGGCTCGACAAACCACCACCGTAAAACTTCCCGTTGTTTCAGAATCTGATTTTGGGCAAGCAAGGTACTGTATCCAATTTTATAAGAAAACGCCGTTGGAACTACATCGGCCATGTACTCAGTATGGACAAGACAAGACTCCCCTAACAAGCCCTCACATGGACACCGTTACGGAAAATAAAACGGGGAAGACCAAGAGAGACCCTGCGTAGAACCAGAGAGCTCATTCAACGGTCAAACAAACATCCAAGATCTATAGCAGGTGGCAGCGAACCGCCAGACATGGAGAGCCATGACTTCTGCCCTATGCGCCGCTTTGGGTTCAAGAGGACAGACTAACTAACTAACTAACTTCAGCTGAAACAATTAAAACACATAGTCACAGGTGTTGTTCGAATGTGGAGCATCTGTTTACAAAGAACCGACTGGAACCTCCTAATTGCTATCGCCTCACTATATGTGAGCAATTTATTGTTCGCCGACAACAGCATTCGAAACGCTTTTTCTTTGTTCAAGTTACGGCCGTAGCTTATGAATGGTTGAGAAATCAACGATGAGTGGTTTTATAGCATTTCGACTTAACTGAGATCCCTCAAGACTCTCTTTTCCACCCACATTGGTATATGTTCGGCTACTCGAATTGCTAATTGTTTTTCCGTTCTACCTAGGTAAATTACTTGGCACTCACACTGGAATTGATTACATAAATAGAGACACATAGTATTATTTGGCGCTCACAGAAGAAGAAGAAGAAGAAGAAGGAAATAGAGATTAGAAGATGCATTATACAACATAAAATTTGAAAGCTATAATAGTTACCGACCGGGATCGAACATGTCACCTCCAAATGACGACGGCGCCTCGCTGCAGGAACAAGTGTACTTCGACGCACGACCAACTATGTAGTTTCATTTGGTGTACTGGGGTAATTATTCTTTTACAAATTGAGAGATATCGGGATGGTTTTATATCTGATCATTGGCTCAGCAGCACAGAAGGTTTTCCTTACTGCTGTTTTATGTCGATCGTGTATTCGTTTCATTACATTGTCCCATGGAAAGATCAGCTGAAGAAACACTCGAAGTTTGGGCACCAATGATTCTGTGGGAGTGGGTTTGGGTGGCTGGCAGTGAAGCTTGATGAAGTCGGCTGAATATCCATTAGATTATATTCTGGTTAAAGGTGCCCAGTTCCGGTATTGTATTATTATTAATATTATTATTATTATTATTATTATTATTATTATTATTATTATTATTATCGAATATGTTCTTATTATTATTACCATCACTACCACCATGATTATTATTATTATTATTAATATTATTATTATTATTATTGTTATTACTATCACCAACACTATTATTATCATTATTGTTTTTTTTATTATTATTAACATATCCCGTTATTAGTATGACTATTCTGTTCATCCTGCACCCAGTGCATGTTGACAACCTTCGCTCAGTTATCCCCCACTCAGTGTTGGTAAGAGTGTGAACAGCAGTCTCCAACAAATCAACTCCACTCACACCTACAAACATATCAGCAACCTTATCAGTATAGCAAGGGGCTGTGCGTAAACTTAACGGCATCGAAACAACAACAACCGAACCAACAATAAACATTTCCAAAATCACCAACAACAACAAGAATACTACGAACAACACTACCAACACTAACAATAACAACAACATCAACACCACCAACATCACCACCAATAATAACAACAACACCAACAACAACATCGCCAAAACCAACACTGCCACCAACATCACCACCAACGATAACAACAACAACAACAAAACAACAACAACAACAATAACAACACACATAACAACACTATCAACAACAACAACACCACCAACAACACCGTCACCACCACATACATCAACATAAACAACAACAACAACAACAACAACACTGCCACCAAATATAATAACACCACAACCACCAATAACAACATAAACAACACCATTACCAACAACAACAACACCGTCACCAATAACAACATCAACAACACCACCGACAACAGCAGCAACACCGCCACCAACAAAAAACAAGATAAACAAAAACACCATCACCGACAACACCAACAACAACGCCACCACCAATAACATCACCAACAGCACCACCAACAACACCAACACCACAAACAACAACAACACCAATAACATCACCAACAAGAACACCAACAACACCAACAACACCACTAACGATTGGGCAATCTTGAGCATAGCCTACGATGGGTAGTGTTGTGATATTCTGTTGTGATAATTTGGTGTGTCCAGTGTGTGCCGCGTGGTTACACACCCGCTTCACACTCGTGATCCGGGACTGTTTCCGGATCCGGTCAGGGATATGCACTACTGACGAGCTCAAATGAGGACGAAACTCGAGTATAGTGCTTCCATATTGACGTGGATAGGCCTTAGGTTCATATCAGAATGCGATCGGCGTTGCCAGTAGTGGGTTGTGCTCAATATTTAAATTTCAAATCCCGAAACAACCACATAATCAATTGAATATTGCTCACTGGATTTAGGAGGCCTGGTGTTCCTTGCCAGTGAGAAGTCCTGATCGTTCGGGTCCCATCGATTGACGGACGTCGGTCGCGGCGATTGGGCAATCTTGAGCATAGCCTACGATGGGTAGTGTTGTGATATTCTGTTGTGATAATTTGGTGTGTCCAGTGTGTGCCGCGTGGTTACACACCCGCTTCACACTCGTGATCCGGGACTGTTTCCGGATCCGGTCAGGGATATGCACTACTGACGAGCTCAAATGAGGGCGAAACTCGAGTATAGTGCTTCCATATTGACGTGGATAGGCCTTAGGTTCATACCAGAATGCGATCGGCGTTGCCAGTAGTGGGTTGTGCTCAATATTTAAATTTCAAATCCCGAAACAACCACATAATCAATTGATTATTGCTCACTGGATTTAGGAGGCCTGGTGTTCCTTGCCAGTGAGAAGTCCTGATCGTTCGGGTCCCATCGATTGACGGACGTCGGTCGCGGCGATTGGGCAATCTTGAGCATAGCCTACGATGGGTAGCGTTGTGATGTTCTGTTGTGATAATTTGGTGTGTCCAGTGTGTGCCGCGTGGTTACACACCCGCTTCACACGCGTGATCCGGGACTGTTTCCGGATCCGGTCAGGGATATGCACTACTGACGAGCTCAAATGAGGGCGAAACTCGAGTATAGTGCTTCCATATTGACGTGGATAGGCCTTAGGTTCATACCAGAATGCGATCGGCGTTGCCAGTAGTGGGTTGTGCTCAATATTTAAATTTCAAATCCCGAAACAACCACATAATCAATTGATTATTGCTCACTGGATTTAGGAGGCCTGGTGTTCCTTGCCAGTGAGAAGTCCTGATCGTTCGGGTCCCATCGATTGACGGACGTCGGTCGCGGCGATTGGGCAATCTTGAGCATAGCCTACGATGGGTAGCGTTGTGATAGTTCTGTTGTGATAATTTGGTGTGTCCAGTGTGTGCCGCGTGGTTACACACCCGCTTCACACGCGTGATCCGGGACTGTTTCCGGATCCGGTCAGGGATATGCACTACTGACGAGCTCAAATGAGGGCGAAACTCGAGTATAGTGCTTCCATATTGACGTGGATAGGCCTTAGGTTCATACCAGAATGCGATCGGCGTTGCCAGTAGTGGGTTGTGCTCAATATTTAAATTTCAAATCCCGAAACAACCACATAATCAATTGATTATTGCTCACTGGATTTAGGAGGCCTGGTGTTCCTTGCCAGTGAGAAGTCCTGATCGTTCGGGTCCCATCGATTGACGGACGTCGGTCGCGGCGATTGGGCAATCTTGAGCATAGCCTACGATGGGTAGCGTTGTGATAGTTCTGTTGTGATAATTTGGTGTGTCCAGTGTGTGCCGCGTGGTTACACACCCGCTTCACACGCGTGATCCGGGACTGTTTCCGGATCCGGTCAGGGATATGCACTACTGACGAGCTCAAATGAGGGCGAAACTCGAGTATAGTGCTTCCATATTGACGTGGATAGGCCTTAGGTTCATACCAGAATGCGATCGGCGTTGCCAGTAGTGGGTTGTGCTCAATATTTAAATTTCAAATCCCGAAACAACCACATAATCAATTGATTATTGCTCACTGGATTTAGGAGGCCTGGTGTTCCTTGCCAGTGAGAAGTCCTGATCGTTCGGGTCCCATCGATTGACGGACGTCGGTCGCGGCGATTGGGCAATCTTGAGCATAGCCTACGATGGGTAGCGTTGTGATAGTTCTGTTGTGATAATTTGGTGTGTCCAGTGTGTGCCGCGTGGTTACACACCCGCTTCACACGCGTGATCCGGGACTGTTTCCGGATCCGGTCAGGGATATGCACTACTGACGAGCTCAAATGAGGGCGAAACTCGAGTATAGTGCTTCCATATTGACGTGGATAGGCCTTAGGTTCATACCAGAATGCGATCGGCGTTGCCAGTAGTGGGTTGTGCTCAATATTTAAATTTCAAATCCCGAAACAACCACATAATCAATTGATTATTGCTCACTGGATTTAGGAGGCCTGGTGTTCCTTGCCAGTGAGAAGTCCTGATCGTTCGGGTCCCATCGATTGACGGACGTCGGTCGCGGCGATTGGGCAATCTTGAGCATAGCCTACGATGGGTAGCGTTGTGATATTCTGTTGTGATAATTTGGTGTGTCCAGTGTGTGCCGCGTGGTTACACACCCGCTTCACACGCGTGATCCGGGACTGTTTCCGGATCCGGTCAGGGATATGCACTACTGACGAGCTCAAATGAGGGCGAAACTCGAGTATAGTGCTTCCATATTGACGTGGATAGGCCTTAGGTTCATACCAGAATGCGATCGGCGTTGCCAGTAGTGGGTTGTGCTCAATATTTAAATTTCAAATCCCGAAACAACCACATAATCAATTGATTATTGCTCACTGGATTTAGGAGGCCTGGTGTTCCTTGCCAGTGAGAAGTCCTGATCGTTCGGGTCCCATCGATTGACGGACGTCGGTCGCGGCGATTGGGCAATCTTGAGCATAGCCTACGATGGGTAGCGTTGTGATATTCTGTTGTGATAATTTGGTGTGTCCAGTGTGTGCCGCGTGGTTACACACCCGCTTCACACGCGTGATCCGGGACTGTTTCCGGATCCGGTCAGGGATATGCACTACTGACGAGCTCAAATGAGGGCGAAACTCGAGTATAGTGCTTCCATATTGACGTGGATAGGCCTTAGGTTCATACCAGAATGCGATCGGCGTTGCCAGTAGTGGGTTGTGCTCAATATTTAAATTTCAAATCCCGAAACAACCACATAATCAATTGATTATTGCTCACTGGATTTAGGAGGCCTGGTGTTCCTTGCCAGTGAGAAGTCCTGATCGTTCGGGTCCCATCGATTGACGGACGTCGGTCGCGGCGATTGGGCAATCTTGAGCATAGCCTACGATGGGTAGCGTTGTGATATTCTGTTGTGATAATTTGGTGTGTCCAGTGTGTGCCGCGTGGTTACACACCCGCTTCACACGCGTGATCCGGGACTGTTTCCGGATCCGGTCAGGGATATGCACTACTGACGAGCTCAAATGAGGGCGAAACTCGAGTATAGTGCTTCCATATTGACGTGGATAGGCCTTAGGTTCATACCAGAATGCGATCGGCGTTGCCAGTAGTGGGTTGTGCTCAATATTTAAATTTCAAATCCCGAAACAACCACATAATCAATTGATTATTGCTCACTGGATTTAGGAGGCCTGGTGTTCCTTGCCAGTGAGAAGTCCTGATCGTTCGGGTCCCATCGATTGACGGACGTCGGTCGCGGCGATTGGGCAATCTTGAGCATAGCCTACGATGGGTAGCGTTGTGATATTCTGTTGTGATAATTTGGTGTGTCCAGTGTGTGCCGCGTGGTTACACACCCGCTTCACACTCGTGATCCGGGACTGTTTCCGGATCCGGTCAAGGATATGCACTACTGACGAGCTCAAATGAGGGCGAAACTCGAGTATAGTGCTTCCATATTGACGTGGATAGGCCTTAGGTTCATATCAGAATGCGATCGGCGTTGCCAGTAGTGGGTTGTGCTCAATATTTAAATTTCAAATCCCGAAACAACCACATAATCAACACCACTAATAACAACACCAACAACAATAACATCACCAACAACAATAACACCAACAATAACACCAATAACAACACCAACAACAACAACACGCCCAATAACACCACCACCAACAACAACAACACGCCCAATAACACCACCAACAGCACCACCACCACCAAGAATAACACCAACAACAACACCCATACCAACAACAAAGATAATACCAACAAAAACACTACCACAAATAAGAACACCAACAACAGCACCAACAACACCACCGTCAACAATAACACCAACAATAAAACCACAATCACCAACAATAACAATAACAATACCTCCAACAATAACAACAGCAACAACAACAACAACAACAACAACAACGAGCTTCTGAAACCTTGAAGAAGCCGTGCTAATCCCCAAGTCCCAGTATTCTCCACAATATCTAATTTCAGGGCGTTCGCCCAGCCGGTAACCATGACAACGCCACAAGCCAAGCAGGAAGTGTGTTTTGAAATATGTTGTTACCGCAACAACCGTATTGATTCCACGTGTCTTGGGGCAGATCTTTAGTACAGGCACTACACTACGTCCGAGCTTTATATTAAGTGTGTTTTCTGTTTTGTTTTGCTGATGTAAAGTCTGCTCTCCTGCCAGGTGCAATTAGCCTGGGGTAGGTGTAGAAAATAATAGGAATGAATACTGAGATTGACTAGTGGTGGTGGTGGTGGTGGTGATAGTAGTAGTAGTAGTAGTAGTAGTAGTAGCAGCAGCAGCAGCAGCATCAGCAGCAGCAGCAGCAGCAGTAGTAGTAGTAGTAGTAGTAGTAGTAGTAGTAGTAGTGGCGGAGGTAGTAGTAGTAATAGTAGTAGTAGTAGTAGTAGTAGTAGTAGTAGTAGTAGTAGTAGTAGTAGTAGTGGCGGAGGTAGTAGTAGTAATAGTAGTAGTAGTAGTAGCAGTAGTAGTAATAGTAGTAGTAGTAGTAGTAGTAGTAGTAGTAGTAGTAGTAGTAGTAGTAGTAGTAGTGGCGGAGGTAGTAGTAGTAATAGTAGTAGTAGTAGCAGCAGCAGCAGCAGCAGCAGTAGTAGTAGTAGTAGTAGTAGTAGTAGTAGTAGTAGTAGTAGTAGTAGTAGTAGTAGTAATAGTAGTAGTAGTAGTAGTAGTAGTAGTAGTAGTAGTAGTAGTAGTAGTGGCGGAGGTAGTAGTAGTAGTAATAGTAGTAGTAGTAGTAGCAGCAGCAGCAGCAGCAGTAGTAGTAGTAGTAGTAGTAGTAGTAGTAGTAGTAGTAGTAGTAGTAATAGTAGTAGTAGTAGTAGTAGTAGTAGTAGTAGTAGTAGTAGTAGTAGTAGTAGTAGTAGTAGTAGTAGTAGTAGTAGTGGCGGAGGTAGTAGTAGTAATAGTAGTAGAAGTAATAGTAGTAGCAGCAGCAGCAGCAGCAGCAGCAGCAGCAGCAGCAGCAGCAGCAGCAGCAGCAGCAGTAGTAGTAGTAGTAGTAGTAGTGGAGGTATAGTCTGTCCAGAAATGAATGCCATCATTCACGATTAATTATTTTGAAAACTGTCTGTTGCATCGTTATTAAATTTTTCCTGCAGTCTAATATTTACCCCCACCCAAGGAATATGTCTTTGATAGGTCATGGAAAGCGGAGTCATTTCTTTGATGTTTTGGTGAAAAACTAGTGATTTCTCGCTAACAAACTTGTTTTACAGGATTTTCCGCCAGTTCGGATGACGACACAAGGCTCTACGCGAGGCACTTGTCGTAAGGCCAATCCTATGCCCTACGAGAAAATTAACTATTCAGCACTAATGTTTTCGTGTGAAGAGGTATTACATTTAATAACATGGACTTAATCTCTGTCCTGTAAATTATATACCGCATATAAACAAACTTTGAAATCTACTGTACATCCTCCAGAACATACATTTATTTGTTGGGTGGACATAATGATGAGATTATTTGCTAAATCTCATCATTTTCCCTCAGTTGGTTACTGAGATATGGAAATTTATATTGGGGCAGACAAAAGTAAACAGAATATAGTAGTAGTAGTAGTAGTAGTAGTAGTAGTAGTAGTAGTAGTAGTAGTAGTAGTAGTAGTAGTAGTAGCAACAGTAGTAATAATAGTAGTAGTGGTGGTCTTGGTAGTAGTTGTAGTAATAGTAGTAGTAGCAGTAGCAATATTAGTAGTGGTGGTGGTGTGGTGATGGTGGTGTTAGTGGTAGTAGTGGTGGTGATGATGGAAGTGGTGGTGAACAGAATGTTGTAGTAATAGTACTAGTGGTGGTGGTGGTGGTAGTGGCGGCGGTTGCGGCGGTAGTGGTAAAAATGGCGACGTCGTCACGCGTTTATTCTTCGGGAGACGCTGTTTTTAGTGTTTTCATGTGGATTATGTGGTGTTATTTCGTATTCGTTTGTTGGAAGTGTTCAAAAGAAGCCACTGAAGGCAGGTGGTGGGTGCAATTATAAGGGCAGCCGACAGATAGTTGTTGGTTATGGTCTCAAGTTTCGCGACCGTAGGCAGAAGATCTTTTTAACGGAACAATGGCTGGCGTCTCCGACCAGTATGGTCACTGCCATAGAAGGAAAGCAACAGCAAACTACCTTCTTTAAAAGTGCCTAGTTTATTATGATTCGCCTAAAGACCGATCATCGCAAGACAAGGACAGGGGCATTAAAATTAGCAACACGGAATGTTAGGACGTTAAACGACGACGAAGAATTAAATAACATCAAACAAGAAATGGAAAGAGAGAAAATTAATATTTTAGGGATGTGCGAAACGAGATTGACAGGAGCAGGCATCAAGATAGATAAAGATTTTAAGATTATTTATTCTGGAGGAGAAGATCGACAAAGGGGGGTAGCAATTATTTTGGACCGGCAAACATCAAAATCTGTTCAAGGATATTGGGCCGTGTCAGACAGAGTTCTACTAGTTAAATTTAGCGGCAGACCTTTTGGCATAAATGTTATTCAGGTATATGCCCCAACGGGAGAATCCAGTGAGGATAGTGTAGAGGAATTTTATAATGACATAGAGTCTGCTTTAAAGAAATGTAAAAATTCAGAAATAAACATCATAATAGGGGACTTCAATGCAAAAGTAGGAAATCAAGGTGATAGATACACAGTAGGAAACTATGGTTTAGGAGAGAGAAATGAAAGAGGATACAGACTTGTAGAGTGGGCAAAAGAGCAGGAAATGATTGTAGGAAACACCTGGTTTAAGCAACACCCTAGAAGATTATGGACATGGAGGAGTCCTGATAGCAGGATTAGAAACCAGATTGATTACATTCTGATTAGCAGAAGATTTAGAAATGCGCTAACAATAGCAAAAACAGTTCCCAGTGCTGATTGTTATAGTGACCACAGATTACTTACTGGAACATTGAGGATAAAGTTAAAGAAAGTCAAGTATATAACAGGAAACACTAAATATGATTTGTGTACATTGAGTAACGACAAGGAAATACAAAACAAATTCAACATAGAAGTACAGAACAGATTTGATATATTGTCTGATCTAGAGATCCTATTCCAGGATGTGGATGATCAATGGGAAATGTTGAAGAATTCAATCAGTTTGACTGCAGAAACAACTATTCCAAAATTAAAGAAGGTGGGTCGTAAGAAATGGATGACTGAAGAAATTTTACACCTAATGGAAACAAGAAGACTCAACAAAAATAATTCTGCCAAATATGAAGAAATTCACAGACAAGTCAGAATATTATGTAAGGAGGCAAAAGAAGCATGGCTTGAGAAAAATTGCTTAGAAATTGAAAAACAACACAACAGTCAAAATACCAAATTAGTGCACAAAAGAATTCAGGAACTTACTAATAAAAGAACAAGTACATCAGCAGGCTGTCTAAAAACTAAAGATGGCAAAATCATAATAGAAAAAGATCAGATTCTACATGTATGGTCAGACTATGTGAAAACCTTTATGATGATAACAGAGATGAACAGTATGATATTCGATTTAATAATGAAGGACCGCCAATTTTGAAGATGGAGGTTCGAAATGTTCTTAAACATATGAAAGCTGGCAAGCCCCCCAGTTCAGATAACATCACAACAGAAATGATTAAAGCTTTAGATGAATATGGAATAGAGCAAGTCGCCAGACTGCTAGACACATTATATGATACCGGAGATACACCTTCTGAATTATGTAATTCTGAATTTATTACAATTCGAAAGAAATCAGGAGCCTTGGAATGTGATCAACATAGAACAATTAGTATAATGAGTCACATTACACAGATTTTGCTACGAATTATCATGCAAAGAGTGAGGAAGGAAATACAACCTGAATTAGGGGAAGAACATTGTGGGTTTGAAGAAGGAAAGGGTACAGTAAATGCTGTGTATGTGCTGCGAACAGTTATTGAACGTGCTTTAGAAGTAAACAAAGATAAACATCTTTGCTTTTTTGACTACACAAAGGCTTTTAATAGAGTAAGACATATCAACATGATAGATATGCTTTCAGATCTACAAATTGATGGGAAAGAATTAGACTTATAAAAAACATATATTGGAAACAACAAGCTGCCATAAGGATTGATAATGAAGTGGGACATCATCAGCATATTAACATTGTTAGGCAGGGATGTGTAATGTCTCCAGATCTGTTTTCCCTATACAGTGAAAATTGTTTTTAGAGTTGAGCTGAGTTGAGTTAAGAACCGACATCATTGCACTCAGGACATTCCCATACGTGCTCCGTCCCCTCGTTCAACAACCAGCGAAGAGTCGCACTACTAATCGTTCCCACCGCTATCTGATTAAAGGTTCTCCTGGTCTTCCCTCTCAGTTTTGAGATTCTTCCAAAACCCCTGCCGATCCCCCCGCAATCTCATTCTTTCCACATATGGGTTCTCAATCTGTTCCTCCGCCTTCTCCACCTGGTCCCACAAGCGCACGACCACCTCCCCCTTGTCCATAGACAGTCTGCCACCAAGAGGTGCATTCCTTGCTAGCCTATCAGCCTGTTCATTCCCCCCGCACCCCCGCATGGCCAAGGCAAAATATCCATACAATTCTCATAACCTGTGACCTCTGAAGATACAAGAGCCATTCCACACGAAATATTCCTTTCTCCACCTTACTAAGCATACTCTTTGAATCCGTAATGAATACTACGTGTGTTGCAGTAGTCTCCTCTTGCCAACGGAATGCCGCTGTTACTGCGTACACCTCCATTCTCATACTGGAGGTCGTAGTCTCATATGCCAGACTCTCCTTTTTCAAGACTCGTCCATTAGCTTTGCAATAAAGCCCCACCCACTACTTCTGTTTCTCACCACTGACCCATCGGTGTAGATGACTATGTCACCTTGATGTGTTTTACTCTGGATCAGCTGTTGCACTTCAAACTCAGTGCGCCCCGCTGCCCATTTTCTGCACTCACGACCCGGTGATATTATTACATTGAGCCAGTCCGTCATGTCTTCCGGAACTTCAACCCACTCTCTTTCACGATTGATGGTCTCTAGATCACACACCTGACGTATAGAAAGCTCTGCCTGTGCCGTCCAGGACCTGCCTCGTCTTAGTCTATGACCATTTACCATATCAATGGCTGCGTGCAACGGGTGATCCCTGTCTGCGGAAACTCTCAGCTATCATTTGGCCTGAAGGACCCTATGCCTATCTGTCATTGTTGGTAGCGCCAGGATGTGCCTTATAACGACTGTACAGTGTATACAAACGCTGAAAGCAGTAATATGCTGGAGTCGTCTTTGCAACAAGAATTAAATAATGTAGTTAGGTGGAGCTATGCGAACCGTATGCAAATAACGCCTTCAGTTACTACCACTCCGCAAACGTCTGCTTTTCAATAAGGCCAAACGAATTCACAAAACCCTGCATCGGAATGCCCCAAAATACCATTGGCCATTGAATATAATGCTAGACACAGTAAACGATTAAATATATTACACATTCCGAAGCCTAGGATAGACTTATACAAATCAAGCTTAACGTACTCTGCAGCTCAGCTGTGAAGCAATCTTCCACATGAAATAAAAGACATCACCAATCCCTATACATATAATCGCAAATTATTTGAACACTATCTCAGTATGGATTACCTTCCCCCTTAATAATAGAAGTAATAATAATAATGCAACCCTAGTATAACAGCCAGTCCCCTTTTGGTAGGCCAGTATATTCCACATAGCTAATAACAAGTACCACACCAGTTTTTACTATTACTGAGTCGTGTAGTATTGATTTTTCATTTTCCACATGCCTTTATAATGCATATCTTTTATATTGTTGCTGTTTTCAGTTAGCCTTGAATGATGTGTGAATGGTATAATGTATGAAAGAGAGTGATAACTGGGCAGAATGTTAGACGGGCCTGCGTGCCCAATTCTTAACCCTTTCAAAATAAAGTTTTGTTGTTGTTGTTGTTGTTGCTGTTGTTGTTGTCGTTGTTGTTATGCATATAATTGGTGTGTCCTTTGTGCACCCCAGGATTAACCGCATGGCGGCATTCTGTATACGCTCCAACCTTTCAAGCTGGTTCTTTGATACTGTCAGCAGCCCCAAACCATACTCAATGACAGAAATTATTAACTGCTGAAAGAGCCTGTAAAGCATCCTCTGGTCTACTATATTTTCAGAAATGTAGACGATATAAATGGAATCAGCATTAGAGGACGAAACATCAATAACATTAGATATGCAGATGATACAGTTTGATTGCAGACAATGAGCAGGATCTGCCACAATTAGTAGATGCGGTTGTTGCACACAGTGAACAACTGGGGTTAGAATTAAACTGTAAAAAGACACAGATTATGGTCGTCACTAGGAAGAACGAAATACCACAATGTACTATGCAAGTAAATGGGAATATTCTTCAACATGTGAGTCGGTACAATTGTCTCGGAACAGTCATAACATCTGATGGGAGATGCCTTGACGAGATTAGAACAAGAATCGCCATGGCGAAAGTAACCTTTAGCAAGATGAAAAACATACTGACCAATAAAAAACTGAAACGAGAAAAAGAGTGTTGAGGTGCTACATAGAGCCTGTTTTTTTTTTTTTGTATGGATGTGAAACTTGGACAATGAGCAGTCAAGCTGAAAAACATCTGATGGCTGCAGAAATGTGGTTTCTGAGGGAAATGCAAAGAATATCATGGACAGACAGAAAAACCAATGACCAAGTACTACAGGAGACAAATGAAAATCGTAAATTGATTAGAGAAATTAGATGCAGACAGTCACAATTTTTTGGACATGTTATGTCGCAATTTTTCTTGAACCTCTGTATTTAATTATATTTGTTTTCCATGAAATGCAATATTCTTCTGTACATCTACATGTCCAAGATGGCTGTTACAAGTTACCAGTCACCAGCCTGTAAATTATTACATTGTTTATAGAGGTTGGTTAGTTAAGACTGAAGACCCTGTAGCGTTGTATCTAGACACACGCCCGCAGACTAGAAGGTCATCGGTTCGATTCCCAGTCTGGCGAATTCTAATTTTTAAAAATTTAATTGGGCTACCAGATCGACCCAACCTAAACTGGGTACCAAGAATGTCTTGGAAAGTAAAAGCGGGCGGCGTGATACTGACCTAATCGACCACCGAGTATTTTTGGATAAAAAATATGGATCTAGCACCCTACGCCCGATATGCCGCCTCGAGACGTGGAAAGGGTCTTTACTGAATACTTAGTTAAAATATTCTCTAACATGTAGAGACATGTAAGAACGTTCAATGCAAATAATACCATGGAAGAAGGAAAGGATGAGAAATAAGAATAGTTCAGTTTAGTTTAGTTGATGGATCAACATCACGGCTCACGGGTGCAACCCATAATTGCTCCATTCTCCTCCTAACTCAACCCTGAGTCTGGAGAAACTCAGCTCAGTGCACGAACTCTGTAGCATCGGCGAGGACCCTGAAATACTTTGGGTAGATTTTTAACTCGAAATTTTGCCCGGGCAGCGCCGTTAGGCTACTCTTTTTCGATTTCCAACTGCCAAGGGATCTTTTACGTGCGCAACAATTCACACGGGCGTCCGATCTCACTACCCAAAGACCAGGGGAAATTTTATTTCTATAAGTCCACGAGAAAAAATCCCGGTCATTACCGGGGCTTGAACCCGGGACCTCTAGCACTCGAGGCGGACACCATACCTCGAGACCACGCAGCCCCCAGAAGAAAAAAATAACGAGCAAGTTCTTACTTTGTTAGTTAGTGGCGGTTCCAACTTCACGGCAACGGGTCGTCCCCATTATGCTCCGTCCTGTGCCAGTGAATATCACACAAAATGCTCCTCACTGCCCTATGTGAACAATGGAATAGACAGGAGTATCGGCAAGCCAACAGCCCACACGGTACACTGAGCTTAATGCCGCCGCCAGAATGGAACACAAAAGTCCTCCACGAGAAATACAGTTCATTGTCGATGGAAACGGCAGTCACCAGAAAGACTTCATTGACCCGAGTTTTATCCCATATGGCTCGGTCTCATTCCGCAGGGCTACCCGCTGAAAGCGCCGCACAAAGCACGAACTCCGTAACTCCAGCGACGACTCCCATGAGTCTCCTGAACAATGCACTCGTGAACCGTAAAGGCAAAACAGTCAATCCAGCAACAGCCGGCCGCCATCGTTCCGAACATGCAGTTCATGCTACAAACTGCGAACAGATGTAAAAGCATTCGACGCGAAATTCACAGCTCACAGTGTCGCGCCACGCACTCACTCAGTAGCAGGGCGATGGAACCATAGCCTCCTTAGTCGCCTCTTACTACGTGCATGGTAGGCAACAGTGTTACTATTCTATGCTCCCGCGTATGGGTCCCGGCAACACACAGGCGGAGCAAGTTCTACAAGAAACTAATGAAATCCGTAAATTTATTCGAGAAATTAGGCAAGATTTTTTTTTTTTTTTGGGGGGGGGGGGGGGGGGGGGGGGGGCACGTTATGGGGACAAATAAACTGGAGTACTTGGTGATATAAAGCGTGACTCGTGGCTTAACCGCGTCGTCATGGAGATTCCCTAATAATACAACATAATAGAACATAACAAACATACACTTGCGCCATCACATCCTACCAGTTCCTTTAAGAGAAGAAAGCCGAGATATCTGCACTCGAAATGTCCGGTAACGACACCTGATAGAAAGATCCGTACACATGAGACAACACCGGCTTACAAGTTGGAAGACGTTAAATACCTGTTTGAGATCTACAGCTATGGAAGGGACACCAATAAAAGCCACGTCAATGGGACAAACATTCAGCAAAATGTATTCAGTTATAACGACAAATTTAACGTCTGCAACATGATCCCAAAAGACCACATGGGATACTGACATGAAATAACAGATACCTAGGTTAAGGCAAGCCAAGTTGAACGTGCAAATACAGGCGACAAAGTACGAGAAATGGGGTTTAAACGAGATCGCGATGACCTTCTGGCTTGATGCTCGTCTGCAAGAATGGTAGTCTTTTTGTTCGATCGCCGTCGGGGCTGATTCGAATTTTTACAATTTATCTGGGTACACCGAGTCTAAAATGGGTACCCAGAAGCATCGCGGGCAATAAAGGCGGCCTATGTGATACTGACTATATCACGAGAATGTCTTGGCACCATCTACCATAATGAGCAACACTGAAGAAATGTAACGGGTCGGTAGATCAAGGGGAAGACCGGGTAAAATATGAAGTGATGGTATCAAGAACAGCCTTTTTAGGAATAAATACTAAATTACCAAGCGCATTGGAGAAAGCGCACAAAGAATACTTACATCTCTCCCAACACTTTAATGAGTTTCAGGTTTGAGTTAGGAATAGAACGGAACACTTATTGGTTACACCCGTGTGCCGTGATGTTGATCCATGACTAAACTAACTAAACTAAACTTTAATGAGGTACATAGAGAAGAGGAGAGGAAAGGGAAGAAGAAGAAGTGTGCATACTACTCTGTATTGTTTTTTTTCTGATTCGCTCGCTTTTAACTCAAGTCGTAGTCCATACACGTGCTACTAGGCACTTCTAGTGCACTGGGCTGGTTTTTGCGTGTGGATTAGCTTTCCCTATTACCAGTGTCCCTCGTGATAATTTGAACCCACTTCGACTTCTGAGGTACTTGTAATTTTTGTCCCCGAGTCAAGGACGTAGTCCATCAGACCCATGTATGGATTGAACCCACTGCCTCGGCATCGGGGCACCTGAAATTTCAGTGTGCGCGCTCCTACCTAACTCGACCACGCCGACCTCCACTAGTTTGGCTGGATAACATTTATTTCCACTTGCTTCACAGCCAGCCGAGAGTATTTCCACTTGCTTCACAGCCAGCCGAGAGTATTTCCACTTGCTTCACAGCCAGCCGAGAGTATTTCCACTTCCTTCACAGTCAGCAGAGAGTATTTCCACTTGCTTCACAGCCAGCCGAGAGTATTTCCACTTGCTTCACAGTCAGTGTGGGATGTGGATTGTAATTCCTGAGAATGGTTCGTTAAAATGTCTAGGGGGTTTTATTGATTCTCTGTCACTGGTAAGAATGCAGGGTGATCCGGGATATTTACCACAAATCCCAGGAGGAAAGAGTTCCATCCTTGAAACAATGGCATCTGTGTGTAGGTTTCCCTTCCCACTTCATCACCCTTAAATTAACTATAGATGCTAGAAGGATATTGATTGCTCACAACATATAAACAACCACTTGTTGGACACCACATTTACTGGATGTACACAACACTTTTGGACAAACAGTTCAGGTATTAACTCAAGATCTGCAGTTACATATATATATAGGTGTAATAAACACTATGCATTTTCAGACAGGCATGGGAATGATATGCAGTATTACAACATAGTACCCAGTGACCCCAGAAAAAAACCACGTTATTACAAACAACATAACCACAAATTGGGTCTACTTTCATTTTCCCTCATAATTAAGGCAAATAAAGATAGTAAATAGAACCCAACATAACATGTTTCTGACACCTTTTACCATTCTCTCATTGTTAAAAATAATGAGTTGGTGTCAAAATACTATACCATCTATATACCATTGGGAAAAAAAAACTACTGACCTGTTACCTTCAGAAAACAAACCCAACATATAAACAGCATTTTGTACTACTAATTAAATTAATTAATAGAGTCAATTTTCTCCTGGTGTGCGGTTAAGGGTTCACCTTTGCTGTCGATTAGATCCTTTTCCCATTATCTGGGTACCGAATTAATGCACTCAGTTATGTTCCTAATATTTATCCACTGGTAATTGGCTGGTGACTATTTTATACTCCATAACCCAGGAATTGAAAAATCACACACCATATATCCCCTCCGTTTGGGGCTAGAATCACGAATATTCTGTTGCCTTAGGCTCGGTGCCCTGTTTGTGAAATTTGGTGCCTCCGGTTGGTCATACTTCAGGAGTTCCACTTAAGCTTTGCAGAAGGTAATTCCCTTTATCATCAGGTCTGATGAAAAGTTGACGTCCATTCAGCTTCTCGGCTTATAATATCCGACTACCAAATTGGCTTACACTAAGGTTTCACCCACCTAGTCGCGAGTCTATAACCCATGGCATTTAGGCTGACATTGGACCGGCAAGGAATTAGTCGTTGTTATCTAGTCCAGTGTAGAACTTTAATTGACTGAGAGGCATCTCATGGTAGTATCTGTGACTAGGGCCACACTTGATCTATACCTACATATATCCACAGATGAATAAATCCAGCACAGTAACAGGTTTGCAAACAATTGGATGATTCCTCTTGTTGCAGATAGTAGAGACATTTAGCTGTTTTCATATGGTCTTTTATCTGATGGTGTTCAGGGTTTGGAACCTTGAGGTAATCTGGTTTCGTAGTTATGTTTCAGATGATATTAAGTTTTGTACCTTGGTTGTATTGGCTTATGTGGTTCAGTGTCTTCTCCCCATTTGATTGAGCCAGAACTTAGTGTTGAATAGCTGAATTCCATGTTTGACTGTTGCAGCTGTGAGACATTCTTTCGAAGACTTATCCATTGTTGGATATTAACTTGGTAACCCAACCAACAGTTGAAGGGCTTTCACTGTTGCTAGTTTTAGTAACTTGTAGGATTGTCCCATAGTTTCACTGATTTTGCTGAGTGATAAGGCTTATAGGTGATACTTCTCAGACGTAAAGCAGACGATACACTGTTGTCAGTTACTCTGTTGATCTTCATCTTTGTAGATTATTAGATCTTGAAGTCCACATGTGGGATGTTCCTACTAAAATAGGACTTAATCACTCACCCCGTCAGTTGTCTTCTAATTTATCTGTTGCTCGCTATGGAGCTATTGAGCGCCGCAGTAAACATTGAGGTATTGCTAGATCCAGACTATGGTTTTGGACATTCACTTTATGGCTGTTTACCCAGGATCCAGTGTTAGTGATATAGTCCCACCAAATTCAACCACCACCTGCTTCTCTTCTATAGAAAAGGGATGACAAAGAATACAACACTAGCATTAACCTACTGTGTTATGATAAAAGGTTTACAACACAATTACAAACACAAATACAAAACAACAAGGGGAGAAGGGGAAAGGAGTGGGTGTCCATGTTCCACTGTCCCTCATTGCTGAGTAGAGCCATTCTGACTCTTCATAGTGAGTAAGGTATTTTCTCACTTATATTTTGTTCTGTTGTTACTGGGACTATTGGATGGGTGAAGTCATTCTGTCCATCCAACATGTTGATATTGTCTCTCTCATTACTTGAAGAGAATAGCCTATACAGAATCCCTGTGGTTTCTAATGCCGCGTCTTCCTTTCGGCACTATAATCATCCTTAGGTCAAGACTATTCGCCATTGGCTTCTTAAGTACTGACATACACATGAATTCTTCTATCAACATCCTCATGTCCCAAGGTGCAACATTAAAATGTATATTCCCACAGTAAAAAGTAACAATCAGAACAAAGAAAATTCTCATACCAGAAAAAAAAAAAACATACATGTACATTTCTCTGATATTAAGTACATGATAATCATACATAATAATCATAATGATGATGCAGGGAGCCTAGGTTTTTGAATTATCTTCATGAACTAAAACATCCATTGTTTTCCCCCACAGCGTACAGCACATGAGGATAGTAATCGCTGTGATATGTTTTGCCAATGACTGCTATTATTCGGAGGGTATTTATAAGAATAACTTATGCCGCATGGTCCAGTCTTCTGAATATTGCAAGCAATTTATTCACATCAATCTTCGCTTCTGTTTCTACTACGGTGAGGTGATGCGGAGTGAATCCTATCCGAACATGCATTTACATCACACGTTTACTTTAATTCTTCATGAATTATATTCAAACATGGCCTGTCCCTAACACTATTTTATGAAATGATTATATGTTCACCCTCATATGGAGTGGTTACTAATCTGTTAACAAAAGAATGGTACTAAACTTTAGCACTATATTTCCAAGTTACAGATTATGTGGCAAAATATTTTATCCCCTGACTAAGTAAGAGTCAGGAATATGCGTAATCATTTGTATGTCCCCGCATGGATAAAACAAGTTCAGAGACATCCTTACCAGTGCATTTACACTACATAGGATATTTGAAAGTGGCAGACACCAGTTCTCTACTTGTGCAGTATGAAATCAAGAGTCTGCTCCTACATTGAGAAAATGTTTCTTTAAAGTGCAATCTCTACAGTACATAAATTATTTGCAGATTTCTAAGCATCAATAGGGATATATAGTTCCATTGCATAGAAGTTAATTTTCATAGGACTATGAAATTGGCAGAAACAAGTTTTCTTCTCTGAAGTATGAATCAGGAGTCTTTCCTAAATTGAAAAGAGTTTCTGACATGAGAGTTGATACTCTGTGTACTACAGTACACATACTATTCATAGGTTATAAACACTATTTAGTTAGATATAAGTTCATAATGCCTATAAAATATATTAACATAAGGATTAGAAATTGTAAAACATAGGAAAAATTACAGCGTGGCGCCCACATGTGTTTCCTTGATAAACATCATCCAGCCTGGTTTAAGAAAATTGTACCTAATTCTTAATTAAACATACTGGTCTATGTAATACATAAATACATTTTAATAGTGTAGATATAACATACCAATAGTTGAAGAGAATCATGTTTTTAAAGGCAACATGCCTTCTCCCCGAAGGGAAAACTTTTACATGTCTGTTCTTTGTGTCGTACTGACCAAAATGGCTACACTGGCCTTTGTTTTACAATCAGTCGACGACTGTTGGCCAGGTATGTAGGCCAAAATAAGGCCAAATTAATTAAGCTGCCACTGTTAGTCTATCGCTGTTTTATTTTCTCCTACATTAAGTTACTTAAACAGTAATTGTAAGGGTTTGTGTATTTTTAAGGGAGTCCATAAATAGGAAAGGGTAGGGACGTTTTTATTATACCACAGTCAGCAGAGAGTATTTCCACTTGCTTCACAGCCAGCTGAGAGTATTTCCACTTGCTTCACAGCCAGCCGAGAGTATTTCCACTTGCTTCACAGTCAGCAGAGAGTATTTCCACTTGCTTCACAGTCAGCAGAGAGTATTTCCACTTGCTTCACAGTCAGCCGAGAGTATTTCCACTTGCTTCACAGCCAGCAGAGAGTATTTCCACTTGCTTCACAGCCAGCCGAGAGTATTTCCACTTGCTTCACAGCCAGCCGAGAGTATTTCCACTTGCTTCACAGCCAGCCGAGAGTACTTCCACTTGCTTCACATATAGCCGACAGTATTTCCACTTGCTTCACAGCCAGCCGACAGTATTTCCACTTGCTTCACAGCCAGCAGAGAGTATTTCCACTTGCTTCACAGTCAGCCGAGAGTATTTCCACTTGCTTCACAGCCAGCAGAGAGTATTTCCACTTGCTTCACAGCCAGCCGAGAGTATTTCCACTTGCTTCACAGCCAGCCGACAGTATTTCCACTTGCTTCACAGCCAGCCGAGAGTATTTCCACTTGCTTCACAACCAGCCGACAGTATTTCCACTTGCTTCACAGCCAGCCGAGAGTATTTCCACTTGCTTCACAACCAGCCGAGAGTATTTCCGTGGAGTTCTGTCTGTGTCGCTCCTGCTGACTCACACAGTTTACGTATTGTTACTCTTTTCACCCGAGATTTGCACTTGCGTATTTGTAAGTTAAGAAAACATAGTTATTAAAAGGCCGCATAATAGAAACATCTGTTGTTGTTATTGTTAGTGTTGATAGTGTTGTTGGTAGTATTCTTGTTGTTGTTGTGAAGTGAGGAAGATGACGATTTGGAGAACAAATAAGCGAATTAACATTAGTTTAAAATGGTTAAGAATTGGGCACGCAGGCCTGTCTGACATTAAGTCCTTATCTATCTGACTTCATACATTATTTAATTCATACATCATTTGTGACGCTAATCTTAGACAATAACATTTACCCGGGCAGTGTTAGACTTAAGGCCTTTTATCTCACCTCTTACAGTTAGAAATGCATTTCCTTACCCCGGAATCGCAGAGGATTAAAGTGAGACACTGGTATTATATCCACTAGGCCACCGGTCGTATAGAATATATGGCAGCAGAAATCAATAGAAACACAACACCATACGTATCAATTACTCTTGCATTTATGGGGCTGTGTCTATCTCGCAAATTATACATTAGATAAATATTATTTCTCTGCATTTTTGCATTTTCATGGTGGCACATTCTGTGTGGGTTTAGGAATGTCAATGTGCACCATCTTGCACGGTCATAATATCCACCTAAAGTATTAATTGCCACCACAATTTCGCTATGGCGAAGGTAGCCTTTTGCAAGATGGAAAATATAACCAATAAAAAGATGTCAACTGTGACGAGGAAAAGAGTGTTGGAGTGCTACATAGAACCTGTACTTTTATATGGATGTGAAACGTGAGCAATGTGCAGACAAGCTAAAAAGCATTTAACGGGGGTAGGGGGGGGTGTGGGTTTTGAGGAAATGTAAAGAATACCATGGACGGACAGAAAACCAATGAGCAAGTCCTATAAGTGCAAATGAAAACCGTAGATTGATAAGAGAAATTAGACGTAGACAGTCACAACTTTGTGGGCACATTATGGACAGAAAAAAAAACTTGGCGCACAACAAGTCGGGATGACTTGGCTACATGGCATGGTCTAGACAAGAACACAGATCTGATCCATCACTCGTCTGCGACGGCGAAACACAACCGCCCACGTATATAGTCCACAAATAAACACACATAGTATTGTTTCTCGCTCACAGAAGGAGAAGAAGGAAGCAGAGATTAGAGGACGCACTTGACAACATAAAAATTGAAAGCTATAGTTACCGACCGGGATTCGAACCTCTCACCTCCAAATGACGACGGCGCCTTGCTGCAGGAACAAGTTCGCTTCAATGCTTGACCAACTAGACACTCCAAAAATAGTGTCTTCATTAGCCAGGTCAATTATACAGATGAACCTACAACTATGGAATATGGACAGAATTCGCATCAAACCATTGGGGATATCACCACAGGTCTCATAATTTTATATTAAAGCAGCATAGGGCAAATAATAAACACACACACATCGGACCGTAATGCTGTGTCCAGTATATTCCCAAGAGAAATGATTGGTCGGGTCAATTTAGTACACGTATTAGACAGAAAATCAATTGAGGAACCATTTGAAGCCAATTTAGTACATTTGTTACACAGAAAATCAATTGGGGAACCATTTGAAGCCACTAAGGCCACGCTTATAGGCATGACACATAATGATGAGCTTATTCATAATAGAACCTTACATCATGATCCACTTGGTGTATTTCTGGCACAATGGAACGCAGGCGCATATTTACAGAGCAGGGAAGAGGAACCACAGACCCCCAAACAATTCACCGCAAGTATTTATTGCTGTCTCATGTAGCTCCATCCGTATGCTATACATTGGATTCGTTTCTGTCTCCAGTTCTCTCCTCTCTGTTAATAGGTATCCCTCTTTTACTTTGGCCATGTCAGTTCCATAAGAAAGAACTTTCTAGCCATACTATGAGGGGCCTTCAAATCAAAACCTTAATATGTGCGCGCGCGCGTGTGTGTATGAGTGAGTGAGTGAGTGTGTGTGTGAGAGAGCGAGAGAGAGAGACACACACACACACACAGATGGAGAGAGAGGGAGAGAGGGAGAGAGAGAGAGAGAGAGAGAGAGAGAGAGAGAGAGAGAGAGAGAGAGAGAGAGAGAGAGAGAATATATCTAATATATTTTCAAACAAATAAAGAACATATGTATCATTTTTTTTATGTAGTCACCACTGCGTTCAATGCAAGTCATCCAGCGCCGATAATGTGCTTGGATTCTTGTACAAAACATTCTCTTGGTCGCGTATAACCACTCATGAAACCATCTTCTGTACCTCTTTATCAGACCGAAATGACCTGAGACTTCCTACTCCACCCATACACTTGTTGGACAGACAGGGGTGCATCACCATACTCGACCTTCATTCGCCGATGAATTTCTATAGGTTTCACCCCTTTACTGGTCAAAAACCGGATAACGTAACATTGCTAATCTTTTATGCATGTCAAAAGTTGGACGGCCATCTTTAAACTGTCCTTATAACGTCACCGTGTTCGTCTGCACCGTTATGTCACGTACTTAACCCTCTTGACATCCCTATCAACCATATTAACAGGTTACAAGACAATGGCATGGTTATTGTAATTTCTACCAACTTTTAAGGTTTTCAATTGAAGCCCCTTTGTATTTTCAGGTTTTCTCAATGTGTGTCTAATTCAGCGCAAGTCCATTTGGCGAAGTGGTCAAGCCGCTTAAATCGTGCTACGAAGGTCGTGGGTTTGTGTCCCGACAGTTCCATTCAACGCATCGGTGCGATTATTTGTTCTTAGACAGTTGGAGGTCGTTGCTGGAGCTACGGAGTTAAGTTAGTGCTCTGTGCCAGGTTTTCGGCAAGCCGTTGAACGGGAAGTATATTGAGGTATGTGGAATAGAACCCAGTGCAATGAAGTCGATGCCGTTGCCTTACTACTCTCAAAAGGCAACTAGAATAATAATTTGTATCATAACTGTGGTACGACACATATATCTCAGCCAATTATAACTTTTTTGTTTGTTTTGGTTCGCATATCCTTTACAGGACATCGCTGTCAACATCAGCATCTTTCAGCTGACTGTTGATGTATTGGCACGATTACGCTCGGTAGTTTGCCATTGCTTTCTGAGTGACCGGCTCACATACCCCTAAGTTACCGACGCGGAGAGAACTGCTACCAATTTTCGCGCACGTCACGTTACTCACGAGAGTATATGGGATTACGGAGATAGTCGTTGTAACGCCTAGACCAGGGAGACCGGCCAATTATAACTGACATATCAAAAATAAGTATGAGTTATGTATTATTTATTATTGTACATTTTCGAGGCGGTCATGATGCATATTTTGTTTCTGTTAGCTAAGATTAGCTTCATAAGTGATGTATGAATGAAATAAATTATGAGACCAGAGAGATAGAAAGGCAGAATGGCAGACGGGCCTGCCTACAGTTCTTAACCCATTGAGCAGACAGGCCTGCGTACCCAATTCTTAACCCTTTGAGCAGACATGCCTGCGTGCCCAATTCTTAACCCTTTGAGAAGATGGGCCAGTGTGCCCTGTTCTTAAACCTTTGAGCAGACAGGTCTGTGTGACCAATTCTTAACCCTTTGAGAAGATGGGCCAGTGTGCCCCGTTCTTAACCCTTTGAGAAGACGGGACTGCAATAGTGTTCCTATCAAACCATTTTAGTTCTGTTCTGTGAAGCACCGGTCAATGAATGCTTGTACTTTATTCCTAATGTATCAGTCTACCCAACCTACAGACTAAATGTCATGGCAGGGCAAGCCCTAAGCCTTGGTCGAAAACTGGTTTAGGATGGAAGCTCCGACAGGCGGACAGTTAGAGCATTGCTTCGCTGATCCTGCAACTTCTGCAGCTTGTCTTGTTCCCGATGTCTTTCCTCTGGAGTAGACTAGACAGGCCGAGAGACGGATCATGGTGCGTGAGCAATACATGGTCTCCAAATTCAGTTCAGGCTTTGTGCTATGGAGAGGTATAATTCCATTTGACAAACTACCGTCTGTCAAGACGGGTCGGTCATCAGCCTACGCACGTGATATTCATGCCTCTATTTATCTGTCTTTCTGACTGTCTATCTGGTTTTATATTTCTGTTTATCATTTCATCTGCCCATTCGCCCGTACACTCATCAGTGTATCTGTTTTCCTTTACTTTTCCTGCTCCGTCCACTCGCCCACTTATTCTTTATCTCTCTCGCTCGCTCTCTCTCTCTCTCTCTCTCTCTCTATATATATATATATATATATATATATATATATATATATATATATATTCTCATCTCTCTCTCTATCTCTATATTATCATGCCTCTCTCTCTCTCTCTCTCTCTCTCTCTCTCTCTCTCTCTCTCTCTCTTCTTTTCACTATCTACTTTCTTCAATTACAAGGGATACTCATTTCTTTCTCTCTTTACAGTCATCGTGGTGCCCAATCCCAAATGTAGTTTCGTCTCTTCGGGATCACATTTTCAGATACACAGACAGACAGATAGACAAATACATAGACATAGGAACGGACAGACAAGTGGGCGGAAGGACAGACAAGTAAGCAGACACAGTGTAGACAGACAGGAAAGCAGGTAGACATGGAGGCAAATAGGCGGGCAGACAGACACGCGAAGGAACAGATGGGCGGAGAGAGTGATATGCAGGCAGGCTGTAAAGCAGGCAGGCGGGAAAAAACACGCAGGCAGACAGGCAGGCAGGCGAGCGGGCGGGCGGGCAAGCAGGAGATTAGGCATGCAAGCAGGCAGACGGGCGGGCTGGCCGACAGGAGAGGAGGCAGACAGGAGAGGAGGCAGGCAGGCGGCCGGGCGGGCAGGCAGGCAGGCAGGCGGGCGGGCGGGCAGGGGGAGGCAGGTGAGGGGCAGCCTGGCGGACGGGCAGGAGGGGAGCAGGCTACAGTGACGACCCCCAAGAGTGTCCGAAAAAAATGCACTCGTGGACCGAAGCACGCGGCCCGGAATCAAACCCTAAACCTTCGGAGGCCGAGTCAGGTGGCTTGACCGGGCACCAGGTCAGTTCCTAAGACTCACTGAGCACACGGAACTAGACCTATATGTGTGTAGACAAGAGGTACTCAGTGGGTGCTGAGGTTGGTG
Source organism: Cepaea nemoralis (assembly GCA_014155875.1). Classification (NCBI taxonomy): domain Eukaryota; kingdom Metazoa; phylum Mollusca; class Gastropoda; order Stylommatophora; family Helicidae; genus Cepaea; species Cepaea nemoralis. The sequence continues at coordinate 260,103 of JACEFZ010003651.1, read as the reverse complement.
GCACACCGGCCGCCTCTCCTTGCCATGACGATTCCTGGTACTCATTGTAGTACAGTTGTAAACATTCGACACCGCCCTGATGCAAATGGAACCTGTGACCCCCAGTTCGGTAGGCTATTGACTACGCCTCCACTATAATCAGTTCAGATATTTCTTTTGTGATCCTCGCCCTGCTGAGTTCCCTCACTAGGTGTGCCGCATACCCCGCCCTCTTTGTTGTCCACGGTATACCGGGTGTGTAATCTAGTGCTACTTTCATTCAATGGTATTATCTAGTGCTACTTTCATTCAATAGTATTATCTAGTGCTACTTTCATCCAATAGTCTCTTATAGTGCTACATTCATTCAATAGTTTTAACTACTGCTACTTTCATTCTATAGTTTCATCTAGTGCTACTCTCATTCAATAGTTTAATCTAGTACTACATTTATTCAACAGCTTCATCTAGTGCTACGCTCATTCAATAGTTTCATGTAACCTCTTTCCCTTTACACTGGGAGGATGTATTCCCGAACTGTCTTCGGTTGCTTCTTTATATGTTCTGGATCATTTTCCTGCTATTATTTCCAATACGCTATGTTGTATTTTACCGAACTCCTGCGTATGTATCTCTGCGGCATCGTATACTATACTTGCATATTCTTCTTCTTCTTCTTCTTCTTCTTCTTCTTCTTCTTCTTCTTCTTCCACCATCTTCTTTTTATTGCGTCCTTTATTCCCCATTGAGGAATAGACCCTACAACCAACCCATTAATGCAGTGGTCCTCAACCGATGGGAAATTCTCCCCCCCCCCCCCCTCGCCAGGGGGGGGGGGAATTTTAGGGTTTCCGGGGGGGATTAAGATTATTTAAAGATCGCATTAATACAAGAACAGTTTACTTTATATTGTTTTTCCCTTCATACTGTACGGTTATGTACGTCTAACCCTTCTAGAATTCATTTTATAAAGTAAGTAGACCTACAAATCACATTGCTTTAATATGTGCTATTAAATTTAGCTTCCATTATTATGTATACTGTGTTGAGGCGGGGCGGGATGTTTAGGTAGGAAATACGAAAGGGGTGGGGGGGGGGGGGGGGGGATGACGTTCTGAAAATATGGTGAAGAGGGGCACGGGCCAAAAGAGGTTGAGAACCGCTGCACTAATGCTTTATCTCACGTCTTTTAAAATATGTATAGACGTTCAGTGTCGTAGTTATATCTGCCCCCAATATGTTTCCTTTTATCCCTTTCATCGTGTTTACCTGGCCTGGGCTGACTTAAGTAAGTTGTGTATATGTTCTTTCATGTTTAGTTGCGTGTCTAAACGTATTCCCACAAATATGGCTCTCTTGCTTCTGATTATATTTGTCTCATACGAGGGGGTTTTAAATGAAAACCTTTAAATTGTGATGGAAATTACAATAACTATGCCATTGTCTTGTAACCTATCAATATTAATTTTAAGGATATCAAGAGTGTTTAGCACGTGACATCACGGTGCATACGAACAATTTAAAGATGATCGTCCCAATTTTGACATGCACCAACGAGGAGCAGTGTTCTGTTATACATTTGTTTTAAATCAGTGAACGGGTGAAATCTATAGAAATTCATCGGCGAATGAAGGTCCAGGATGGTGATGCATGTTTGTCAGTCCAGCAAGTGTATAAGTGGAGTAGGAAGTTTCAAAACGACGTGCCTTCTTCACGACCGGGTTAGACACACCGAGCACTGACCCCAGAGATTGTTTTTTTTTTTTCTTCAGAAATCCAAGCCCTTTATCGGCGCTGGAGGACTTGCATTGGACGCAGTGGTGACTACATCGAAAAATGATACATTTGTACTTTTCTTTTCCAGAATACGCTCTCTCTCTCTCACTCTCTCTCTCTCTCTCTCTCTCTCTCTCTCTCTCTCTCTCTCTCTCTCTCTCTCTCTCACACACACACACACACACATATATATACACACACACACACACACACACACACACATTTAAGGTTTTCATTTGAGCCCCCTCGTATAATTTTTTTTTTAGAAATAAAACATCCCCCGAAGCAGGAATCTGCTATGGATCTGCTTTACGCGAGGAGTAGACGGCCAATCTGTCCCTCGCTTAGAGGAGGAGGAACGATGTATTCCACAAAATACCTCAAAATTCTGTGACCATTACCACTGGTCACAACGGGGCACCATAGCCACAGCCCTTTGCCTGCTGCCTTGCAGGGTGCGTCTCTTTAGACACAAGTTGGCAGAGTTAAACTGCACGCGGTCCGCGGAATACAGGGGGCAACCGCCGTTGTAAACCCTAGCATTATTTGATTTAATTATCCACAGGTCGGGACAAGAACACGGACTCAATCTGAGAATCTAAAAATGGTATGAGGTAGCGAATCATTATCGAGCACTCTTAGCACATGATGATGGCGATGTTGTACAACCGCCACGCCAAAACCAAACTAAAATGACGAAATGAACGATCCCTGAACTCGAGAGTTCATTACATCGCACTCACTGTTTGCATTTAATTTTCTCTCATTTTCAATCGACTGCCATCCACGACAGAGGTTAGTACAATCAGAACTGTGCCACAGGCAGAAATGGGTGGAACAACATGCAGACAGAACATCGAACAATGGGCAGTTGTAGAGGTAACTGGTATAGCTGGGATCTAGTCACGACAGACAGATGAGAGTGCCCCATAGACGATCAGCTATTCATCTCTTGACGTTAACACATGTTGCCAAAGGACATCCTGCGGCAAGTAAATGTCGTGCAATACATTAAACACAATTAGAAATGAGTTACAAATTATCCATCTGTAACTATAGAAGATAATTGAAAGAACTCGAAACGAGAGAACATACTAATAAAAATGTTTGCATATCCTTTACAGGACATCGCTGTCAACAGCAGCATCTTTCAGCTGTCTGTTGATTTCTTGGCAAGATTACGCTCAATAGTTTGCCATTGCTTTCTGAGCGGCCGGCTCAGTTATCCCGCAAGTCACCAGCGGGGGTGGAACCGCTCGCAGTTCTCGCCCGCTACGAGACTGCGTGATAAACGGGATTACGGAGAAAGTGTTGTAAATCTTCAGCCAGAGAGACCGGCAGAGAACATACTAGACAACAGAAAAACTAAACACAGATCTCGACACGTTGGATTTCCGAAATCCGTCAACATCATGATGTGTCTTGCCAAGTGGTGCAGGCATTCATGTCTCTCCACAGATTTCAGTTATGGGTTATCTATTGATGACATTCCTCCATCACATCTTCTCAAACCATCTAGCATCATTTCTCTGGAAATCGTCATTTCCAAGAATAACTTCTTGCTGAAGGAAGAAATCTACGATCCACCGACTCGTCATTATAAGGTACCATCTCCGCAGTGAAGGTTGCAGTTACTGGACCTTCAGAGCTTCTGTAATGAGGCATCTTCATTCATTCTGCTAGTCTGCATTCGGTCCATATCTTGATGCTGCCAGCCCATGTGTACGTTTGGCTTCTTCTAATTATTTGGCCTTCAATATGTCCTTATACTATAGCTTTCAGTAGATTGCTATTTGTTGACGTCTGTGGCTAAGGGGTTAGTGAAGGCAATTTCGCAAGCTCGGGATACCGAGATGTGGGTTCAAAATGTGTCGTATGTGATGTGGGAGCAGATCATTTTGGGTTGATTTCGATAGAACTGGAAGTCCAGGGCAGTCCAGGCAGTCCCTGGCAGTCCAGGGAATTCGCAACATTCGTCTCAGGAACCACATCACTGTTGCTTCCAAGTTCTTCCTAATTTGTTCATTTACGTTCCAAGATTCACTGACATACAGTTGGAACGCAGAGGTGTTTCCAAGGCACCAGGGCTGGGTTATATACTGGCCAAGACCTATTGACGCGTCCTCGTCGAGCGTCCTGGGCAACAGGTCCCTTCGGGGTCCTGGCTGAAGTCAATAGGATCGCCGATTCCTCCGAAGTCGGAGAGTGTCTGCCTGTACGGCGAGGAACCACCAGTCTGCACACCAATAAGCCAGACATGGGACAACGGATACTCACGCAAAACTCAGGTCCTGTATGACATCACACTGATGCTGGACAACAGGATGTCTTCATCCGACATACAGGACTTTGCGTTGGAGCTCAAGCCAGCGAACACAAGCAAGCAAGCAGCACTGACATACAGCAAAACAGGTTATATATAGCATGTCGGCATTCTCTTTCTTACATTCAATGATAGTGGTTCTTTATATGGCCGAAATATATCAATTACAACACATAAGTAATTTTTAAAAATGATACTTAATTACTTGGAATCAACGACTGGCAAGAGAAGGTCCACCAGAGAGACGAATGGAGACGGATTGTATCTGCAGCAAAGAACCTCAATGGCTCGGAACGCTGAAGAAGAAGAAGAAGAATAAGAAGAAGATACTTAATCAGACATTATGCGAGTGTATCTTCAAAACGTAAACACATTCAATAATGAAAACAGTCCATTGTAGGAACCTGTTGTGTGTATGAGAAGTGTTAGAACCACAACATTTTGTTGATCTTAGTGCACGGGGAACTTGGTGGTCAGTCTTTCCCTCCCGTAGCGAACGCCGAGGTCTGACATCGCACCCTCGTCGGACAGTACTCATGCCACTGTCTGTGCAACTTCCTTAACCAAAAAGCCGAAAAGCTACAACTAACATTAATGACATATTATCACTGTTTGAAATCTGCAAATATTCATTAACCTTGCTACAGGGCTTTTTTTTTGGGGGGGGGGGGGGGTGGAGGGGTGTGTAATTAATGCTTTAATAGACAGTGATTGACACGGATACGGTTGGAAAGACACTAACTAGTAAGAAGTAGATATTACATGGTTACATTACCGCCAGGTTTGAGTTAGGAGGAGAACGGAGCACTACTGGATTACACCCGTGTGCCGTGATGTTGATCCATCGACTAAACTAAACTAAACTAATTTATCGATTAAAAACAAGCTAAAAGTATAGTCACACGCATCGAAACATATTCTTTTGTTTTCAGCGTGCACTGTCTGAAGCAGACACTGGCGACGATGACTCTCCACTCCACTCTCGCTATTAACATTTAAATGACGTTTATGCTGCCTACCTCATGATTAATAGCTCCTGACAAAGTTTCCACATTCACCTCTCTGTCCTCCTCTCGCTAAGTCGAAAATATTAACTCCAAAAAGACATTAGAATCGAATAAACCACTTCATGGTTCTGTTTAATTAGTTACTCTAAGCATTTCAAAACAACCGACGCAGATTGCATGAACGACCAAATGTTTAACCGTGAAATGTCAGCGCGCGCATGCAAATAAACCAATCAAATAACGCGTTGCAACAACGACGACTGCACACCGTCAGCTCATCAACATATACGTTCCGTGACAAGTTATTTCATAGGCTACACATAAGTGAGTGAGAGAGTTCACCTGGTGGAAAAGTTAGTTCATTGTTTACCAATATAATGGTTCTGCTTTCAGTCCACAGATGTAGTAAGTATGTTTGCTACCCAGAGGTAGATTTAAACTGTCACAGAGGATTCTAGGATCCCCATGCTGATGAAGCCTGTCAAATGCTGTACAGTCTGCATGCACGGGACTGCAAGAGAATCACAACAATTCGTCATGATTATAATGGATTTAAACAAGTTTTTTTTTTTTTTTACATATCCTTTACTTAACGTCGCATTCAACCCCAGTGTTGTTTGGTTGTTCGTGATATCTTGACAAATTTTGCGTTCAGCAGTTTGCCATTGTTTTCTGAATGACCGGAACTCACACCATTGTATGAAAACCAACGAGATGCGGCCAAATGGTCCGCAGCTGTGTTTCAAATGTGGTTTGCGGGATTACGAATTGCTTCTGTAACCTCTTCGCCAAAGAATGGGTAGATAAGCATGACCTACAACTTGCATACCTCATTTGGGAATTCAAAAGGATGCCTGGGATGAGCTGAACTTGAGTAACTGGAAATAACCAGTCCTAGGTCATAAAAATCTGGTACAACCGGTCTGATTTCATTTATAAAAGACCATACTCATCTCACAATGCTGAGACATGGCGGCATAGAGGTTAGAACGCTTGCACAGGTCGTGTGTTGAAAACAAATTTAACGTGCGGATTGTTTTTAATTTAGATTTACCTGGGCCCCCTTTTTTTCTATCTTAGGATCAATCTAAGGTGGTGTAAAAAACCTTGGGTTGCTTATTTTGAAAACATGAACAGTTCAGTTCGAAACATGTCTTTGGGGGTTACAGGGTGTCATCGCATCTCTGATCTACCCCTGGTTCAGACGGTACAAATAACACAGCCAGATCAGTGAAATCCAGTAGGAGTATTTTCATCAACATCATCAACCTGTGACGTGCCGATAGGCGTCGGTGGTCATAGTTCGGCATTTCAGGGGATCAGCAGAGGGTAGGTCAAGTCTGTGTTCTTGCCCCGTAGACACCATGCGGCTATGCCACCCCTGGATTGATCTCCTTGTCTTTTCTATGCAGTTCTGCCAGTTGTCACAAAGTTATCGAGTTTATTTCTGCTCATAATATGCCAAATAACCTTGGTAGTCTGCGTCTTAATTGATCTAATCAGTTTCTGTCTTAATTGATCTAATCAGTTTCTGGTTTTCATTTATTTCTCGTAAGACAATCTCGTTCTTTGTTTTTTCCGTCCATGATTTATTTATTTTCCTCAGAAACCACATCTCCACTGCCATTAGATACACAATACGTATAAGCTTAAATATCCATTATCATATTTTAATCGTTGCACATCTTACCCGTTTGAAGCCCATATGAATTAATAGATCGAAGACAAAAAGATAACTGGGTATTCTTCCGAATCACTTAGTCAGATTCATCATTACCAGCATAAACACTCCAGAGGCCTTAATAGCTCAACCGTCTATCCTCCGTGTTGGGGAGACCGGAAGTCGCAAAATATAAGCAACAAGTAAAGGACCTCTGTTCATGTCATGACGCACACTGGCGCTTGCTCCATATTTTAAGACTAATCTGTATTCGATAGATGAGGTAGTCAATATCACGTCGATCGCCTCTTCTTCTTAGGAAATGTGTGTGTGTGTGTGTGTGTGTGTGTGTGTGTGTGTGAGAGAGAGAGAGAGAGAGAGAGAGAGAGAGAGAGAGAGAGAGAGAGAGAGAGAGAGAGAGAGAGAGAGAGAGAGAGAGAGAGAATGTAACATGCACAATTATTGTACGAAAAACGTGTGCTTGGATGTCAGACTGGCCTGCGTGCCCAATTTATGTTTTCATATCCTTTACAGGACATTGCTGTCAACATCAGCATCTTTCAGCTGATTGTTGATTTCTTGGCAAGATTACTCTCAGTAGTTTGCCATTGCTTTCTGAGCGGCCGGCTCACATGATCCGTAAGTTACCGACGCGATTCGAACCACTGCTGATTCTCACCATCGTCACGTTACCTACGAGAGTATACGAGATTACGAAGAAAAGTCGCTAACATCTAGGCCAAGAAGCCGGCCCCAATTTATGACCCTTTAAAAATAAAGCTCGTTCGTTAGTTCAAAATGTCCTGGGACCCACTTCAGGATGGGTCCATCCGGGAGACCAGATCAATTTGTAAACATTGATTTCAATGGAGATTCGAACACATTAGCACCAATCCAACTAGCATTCATGCTAGCCACTGCGCTACCGCGTCTCCTATATCATCTGTAGAGTGGGACAGGGATGAGCATTTTGTGTGATATTCACAGGCACAGAAACGGAGCATAATGGGGCAACCCTTTGCTGTGAAGTTGGAACAGGGACTAACTAACTGTAGAGGAGTGAACACAGAGCGAGATCGAGATAAGTGGAGCGTTAACGGGGTAATGAAATAATGGAGTTAGTAAAGTGGTGACATTTACGAGGCTGGAAAAGGTCGCTGTGTCACCTGGAGTAAAAGACTGCCAAAGAAGGTTTGTAGATCAATGTGCAAGTGATGCAGATGGCAATTTCACTAACACTGAAGAATAGCCACGTCAACACAAGCCAGTCGTCATTTTAATGGTCATGTTATGGTGATTACTGAGATCAGAGGGAGACAATCGTCCTTTGATGGTCATGTTATAGTGATTACCAAGATCAGGGGGAGACAATCGTCATTTGATGGTCATGTTATTTTAATTACCGAGGTCAGGAAGAGATGATTTGTATTTAATGCTCATATTGCGGTCACTACCCGAGTCGGCAGAAGACAATCGTCAACGTAACATTTTTGGTGTTACTTTTATAAAAGATATTCGCTGACTGGACATAAGTCAACCTATCGACTGTGTCCATCTGGTCATTAACTTCTCGCGGTTACCTGAATTGTATTCACCTCATGATTCATAAAGTCTTACAAGAGGTCAAGTTCAAAACAACAGTTTTTGACAATAACTCGTGACAGGTTCAATCCCATGAAACTTACTGAACACAAAATTCTCTGACCATATTATTGAATGCCTATAAAAGAATGACGCTTCCCGAATAAATTCAGTTGAAAAGTAAATGCACAAGTATGGCTCATCTCACTACAGAACAACAACGCATCATCATTGGACGTTTACAGGATGGACATTCACAAAGTGTAGTAGCCAGAGAATTTAACGTGGTTAGAAGCACCATTAGTCGCCTTTGGAGGCAATTCCAAGTAACTGGCTCAGTGGCAGTCCGGCCGTGCAGTGGCAGTCCGGCCGTGTAGTGGAAGATGGTGTGGTGGTATCAAGAACAGCCTCACAGAAATTAATACCAACTTACAAAGAGCATTTCAAAGAGCACGTAGAGAATCTTTACAACTCTACTAACACTTCACTGAGGTAAATGGAGGGAGAGTAGGAACAGAAGAAGAAGACTCATAAGAAAGGGAAGAAGAAAGAAAGAAAGAAAGAAAGAAAGAAAGAAAGAAAGAAAGAAAGAAAGAAAGAAAGAAAGAAAGAAAGAAAGAAAGAAAGAAAGAAAGAAAGAAAGAAAGAAAGAAAGAGAAGAAGAAGACGAAGCAGCAGTCAACAGACTCGAGCGCAGTGTCCGGAAGTAGTTTGTGTACTGTACCCGCAGTAGAATGGGTCCATCGTGTGTTTGGTCAATTTCCAAACCCGAAGCCAGCAGCGGTTCTTTAATTGTGGTCACAAATAGTTGACTGGGCTTGATTCTCATAACGCTTTGTTCTACCAGACGTCTGAAACACGTAATTTCTTGTCTCTGTGCGTCCAATTGTGTGTGTGTGTGTGTGTGTGTTACTGCATGTCCTTTGCAAGACATTGCGATTAATCCAGGTTGATTCTCTAGGCAGTGCTACTTTTAAGTCCATCTTAATTTAAGTCCATCTTAATGCCGTTGTAGGTGTTGAACCACACACACACACACGCGCGCGCGCGCGCGCGCGCGCACACACACACACAAAGTGATCATACATAGGCAGCAGTCCTTGAATTGGACGCACAGAGACAAGAAATTACGTGTTTCAGACGTCTGGTAGAACAAAGCGTTATGAGAATCAAGCCCAGTCAACTATTTGTGACCACAATTAAAGAACCGCTGCTGGCTTCGGGTTTGGAAATTGACCAAACACACGATGGACCCATTCTACTGCGGGTACAGTACACAAACTACTTCCGGACACTGCGCTCGAGTCTGTTGACTGCTGCTTCGTCTTCTTCTTCTTCTCTTTCTTTCTTTCTTTCTTTCTTTCTTTCTTTCTTCTTCTTCTTCCCTTTCTTATGATTCTTCTTCTTCTGTTCCTACTCTCCCTCCATTTACCTCAGTGAAGTGTTAGTAGAGTTGTAAAGATTCTCTACGTGCTCTTTGAAATGCTCTTTGTAAGTTGGTATTAATTTCTGTGTGGCTGTTCTTGATACCATCACACCATCTTTCACGCTGTCTTCCAGTCCGTAAGTCGGTGCTGAATCTTCACTTGGTTACATGATAACATGCCTCTCTGCAGGGCTGGAATTCCAGTATGGCCTCGTACACTCCGCTGGTTTCGAAGCTTGGAGAGTGGAAGGAGAGCTCTTCAATACTCTCCGTGGAGGCAGCACTAGGTCAAGAATCTTTACCTGCCTCAATGGGATCGATGCAAGTCGCTCCCAAATCTCAAACAATCTCAATGTCGACGCATCAGACTTCGAGTGAAAACTCAGTCTTCCAGGCGATTCATCAACTCAATTAGCCAACCACAGATCCACCAAGTCAACCAAGCTACTCAGTGACCCACCAACCGATCCAACAAATCTACAAAACCATCAACCGACTTACCAACCACAAACGCAAAAAAGCAAGAGTTAATGAAGAGCTGGTACATGATGCTCAGGTTGTGGAAGAGTTAATTCACAGCCGACACATGAAGCTCTGGTTGTGAAAGCGTTAATCTCAACCTATACATAATGTTGTGGTTGTAACCACGTGAAAGCACAACCGACGCATGATGATCAGGCGAAGGGCGAACTCAAGCAATCGTCACGTTCTGCATCTGGTAAATAGGTTAATCTACACTCCACAAGCCTCTTTACTTCTTAATACGGAGCATTCCTAAGTGCCCAATACTTTACCGTTAACGCAATTGGCGTGCAGAGCCTGGTTTTCGTTTCCCTTAAACGTGATTCTTACACTTTTAGTCTAATCAATGCCAGCTATCAACTTGGCATTCTTAAACAAACACCACAAACTCTAATCAATATCATACAGGTCCGTATCAGTACTTGTAACGTGAAAGTATAGAATCGCATACAAAATGAAGAACTTGGAAACAGTTCGCAATGGTTCTCAACCTTTTGGAGTATGGCCTTTTGTCGGTTAACTATATTAAACCCATGATTCCACATTATCTCTTGATGAAGAGTAAATTAGTTCAAGACCAGTCCTTGTAAGGACTAAATAAGTTGAAGATCAGTCCAGGACTAAATGAGTTCAAGATCAGTCCTCTTAGAGAAACAACGAACAACTGGGAGACTACTAAATCTGACAGGTCTAGAACTGGACCAATTCAACGCAATAATGAAAATGCCAGTCAGCGTGAGCCCCATAAAGCTCAACCGAACCCGAAGATCATAGAGGGGAAAGTATAACCAGTCCTGTTTGGGACTAACTGGAAAGAGAACAAGGAAAGGAAAAAATATCAAAACTGTGCGCGTGCGTGCGTGCGTGCGTGCGTGCGTGCGTGTGTGTGTGTGTGTGTTTATTTTTGTTTGTTTTTTTGGAATTATCTCTTTTTCATAAATATTGAAAATATCTCTGTTTAGTAAATATTGCAATTATCTCTTGTTCGTAAACATTGTAAATTTCCCTTTTTCGTAAGTTGGAATTATCTCTTCTTTACAGGGAAAGGTAATTCCATAGCAGATCCTGCCCTTGGGTGTGAAGAGCTAGGCCTTCACATATTCTTCTAGGTCATGATATATGAAGTGGGGTAGTCAGTCTTCTTCCTGGTCCACTCTCATGCCCAGACAATGCTCAGAAAATTGTTGTCAGCTGACCGTGTGTATGAGGCTGACCGTTTGTATGAGGCTGACCGTTTGTATGAGGCTGACCGTTTACATGAAGCTGACCATTTGTATGAGGCTGGCCGTTTGAATGAGGCTGGCCGTTTGTATCAAGCTGGCTATATATATATATATAATTTGATAATTCTCACTTTTAATACGTTATTTGTACGAGGCTGATCTTTTGCTCCTTTGCTGGACGTCGCATTCATTAGCTGATCGTGATTTTCTTAGCAATTTTGCCTTCAGTAGGTTACCACTGTCTCCTTTGGCACAACCTGAAACAAAACACTATTGTTACAACATTTACACAAGCTGATGTTGGTTGATCACCTGTACAGTTCGCGACGACAACCCAAGCCAGACGGCCTTAATCCCTCAGGCTTAAGACCCCCCCCCCCCCCTGTCCTACACCGCAAGGTACTACAGGCAGTCATGACAGTTTTACAGTTGACAGATGAGCACACAACGACTGGTGGGGGGAGGGGGGGGGGGGTTGTTAAATGTTGTTTAACCTAGCAATGGCCAAGCGTTGTTCAGGCTACGACGCTTTGTTTATTTTACCTCGGGCAGTTGCATATCTAGTGTCTTAATAAGTTGTTTCTCCTACTAGTTAGTCGAAAATGCCACTTCATCATCTGCTCTCCTAATATAAGTGTTAAAATGCAGAGATACAGAGTTGAAAACAAAATACTTATTGATCCCTGCACTCATGATCCCATTTGTCCCTGCACAGATGATCCCACTGACCCCTGCACCCATGATCCCACTGACAATGAACAAGCAAATGTACAGTTGGTAACCCAAACAGGTCACTAGAGTAATCACAGTTTGTACAGTTGGTAACCAAAACAGGTCGCTATAGTAATTGCATAGTGTGTATATAGGGGTAGTTCATTTGAAACCCGCTCCAATGGTTTTATTACAAAAGCATGTAAGAAACATTAACAGGTGTGGTAGAATTAAACAAAGCATTAATTTTGAAAGAATTATGCACCTTGGGTTGGTCAGAAGAAGTCGTCGTACGCATTCAGGTAAACATTGCTTCGGTAGGCGGCGAATGCCGTCCGCAAAAAAGGAATGTGGTTGCTCACTGAACCAAGTGTTTACCACGTTCATTACGTCTGTATCAAGTGTGAAATCGTTGACCCTAGAGAGCTTTTTTGGAGGTCCGAACAAATGAAAATCACATGGTGACAAATCAGGACTATAGGCTGGATGTTGCAGAATTTTCCACTTCTTCCAAGCTAATGCTTCCAGCACAATCTTTGCAACATGCGGACGAGCATTATCGTGGGACAAAATCACACCGCGAGAAAGCATGCCGGGTCGTTTATTCATAATTAATAGCTTTTTGCAGCTTGTCTAGTGTTTGCAAGTAGTGGGTAGAGTTGATGTTGACACCAGGTCAAAAAATGCGCTCAGCATAACCTTACCAGCGGAAACCTGTAACTTAATTTTTTGGCTTTTCGTGATCCAGCATGCTTCTATTGCATGCTCTCTCTTTTGCTGCTCGGCTCAAAGTGGTGACACCACGATTCATCGTCTGCCACTATGCGGAAGAGAAATGCATCACCCTCCACTCTGTAACGCAGCAAGTGGTTCAAACATCATCCCATGCGTTCCTCTTTTTGGTGGTCTGTCAACATCCGTGGTACCCACTGTGAATACACCTTCAGATATTGCAGTTTCTTACGAACGACCTTTTTAATTGTCCCAATTGACAAATTCTTTCGCTAGCGAACGTATGCTTCGACAACGGTTCATCTCTACTGCTGCATCAATTTTAGCGATGGTTTTTTTATGTTGCAACATTATGCGCTTGACCCGGCCGTCTAAGATCTGTCGTGAACTGACGTCCTTTCCGAAACATTCGTGCCCAGTCTGTCATTGTTGTCTTTGACACATATTTGTTACCGTACGCTGCCTGCATTCTTCGATGAATGTCCACAGGTCGACATCCTTCAAATGAAAGAAACTGAATCACCGCTCATTGAGCTTCTTTGGGCGGATTTTGGATCAACCCGGCCATTTTCTCAACGGTCAGAAACAGAACCTATGCATCATGGGACGATAAGCAAGTGCTCTTTTATTCGCTGGTCAGTACTTATCCCATGACTATGACATGATCATGTTCAATGTACGCAATTACGCGCGGTGCGGCACGAACGGATTCCAAATGAACGCTCCTAATAGCTGGTAACCCAAATTGGTCGCTCTAGTATCACATGGTTTCATTTGTACAGTTGGTTGCCCAATGTTCGTCGCTCTAGTAATCACAAATTTTCGTTTGTACAATTGGTAGCCAATCGTTCATTGCTCTAGTAATCACAGCTTCATTTGCACAGTTGGTGGCCCAGACAGGTCGCTCTAATAATCACAAATTGTCGTTTGTACATTGTAAAGTTGGTAGCCCATCGTTCGTCGCTCTACGATTTCACCATTACCCCTACCGCTTTCCACCTCAAGGAGAAATTATAGTAGGGTCCATCACCAGCTCAGATTGATAGTCATGTGACTAGTCAGCCACCAAAGCAGCTTCCCATCGTTTTACCCTCACAGTCCTATTAATCCGAAGGGATTGTTGTCATTTGTCGCTTAAAAGTCGATTGTTGTCATTTGTACAGTTGGCAGCCCAAACAGGTCGCTCTAATAATCACATAGTTGTCTTGCTAAACCTGATAGCCCATTTCAGGCACGTCTCATAATCATAAAGTTTCAGTTTCCCAGGGAAGTGATGGCTTCATGTCGTCACTTTCCACCCCTGACCCAGCAGTCATGGAGGGCATGTTTGTGAACACAACCACGTGATCACGTCGTTGTCATGCGCACTGGGCGCTCATGGCCTAGTTGACAGTTGCCATATCTCCGCCTGTCGACACACTACTGTCCGCTTCTGTGGCCTAGGCTAGTGAAAATAGTTTCACAATCCCGACATGCTGGGCTCGAAGTCAGCAGCAGAAATTTAACGAGCAGACCGCTTTGCGTTGATTTTCCGTTTATGAGCCGTTTATGAGCCGTTTAGAAAGCAATGGCAAACTACTGAACGTAAAATTGACTAGAAAATCATAAACAGTCAAAACATATTGGGGTTGACTGCGATGTCCTGAAAAACGATCTGCAACAAATGTTTTTACCTTTCGGTTTAAGAAAAGTACTAATGTTATGTAAATCTGATTTATTTACGGCAAAGTAACAGCGCTATATATATATATATATATATGTTTTATTTACGGCAAAGTGCTAGTCTATTACTTCTTACATATCGTCCAGGTATTACCGAGGACAGCTCAGAAGCAAACAACCTAATAAAGATGGTTTCTGAGACGAATGTTGCGAATTACTTGGAACACCAGAGTAACTAAACCAGATCTCCTAGAACAGTGGTTCTCAACCGGTGGGGAAATCCCCCCCCCCTTCCCCTAGGGGGGAATTTTGGGATTTCCAGGTGGGGGGGGGGGGGGATGAAGATTATTTCAAGATTGCGTTAATACAAGAACTGATTACTTAATCTTGTTTTTGCCTTCATACTTTACGGTTCTGTACGTCTCACCCTTCTAAAATTCATTTTATAAAGTAAGTAGACCCACAAATCACGTTTTATGTGGACGTCTAGACTTGTTTTAGTATGTGCTATTAAATTTAGCTTTAATTATTACGTATACTATGTAGGGGCAGGGGGAAATTTTTAGGGAGGAAATACGAAAGGGAGGGAATGACGTTCTAAACATATGGTGAGGGGGGAATGAAGTCCTAAAAATATGGTGAAGGGGAGCACGGGCCAAAAAAGGTTGAGAACCACTGTCCTAGAAGAAGCTAATGAAAGCTGAACATACAACTATAAGAAGCAAAGAGCATTCTTTGGTCATATGATGAAAAGAGAGGCGCTGGAGAACATCGTGACAACTGGAAAGATCAGTGGGAAAAGAGGCAGAGGCAGATCAAGAGCAGTGAAGCCGGATGGACTTAGTCGGTGGCATGGAGGAACATCATCAGCAGAGTTAACCCAGAACAGGAAGGACCAAAGTCTGTGGAGAGACATGAATGGCAGTTGACAGAGAACATGATGATGATGAACCTACGAGAGTGGGCAGGCTAACGGACAGACATATATTGATGAATCTATATATAGGCAGAAAGACAAATATATTGATAGACAGATGGATCGATGTGTAGGCAGACAGGCATATATATTGATATACAGATAGATCGATATGTAGGCAGACAGGCATATATATTGAAAGACAGATGGATCGATATATAGGCAAACAGACACTTATTGATAGACAGATGGATCGATTTTTAAGCAGAAAGACAGATATATTCATAGACAGATGGATCGATATATAGGCAGACAGATAGATATACTGATAGGCAGACAGACAGATATACTGATAGACAGATGGATCGATATATAGGCAGACAAACAGATATATTGATAGACAGATGGATCGATATATAGGCTGACAGATAGACAAATTGATAGACAGAGGGATCGACATATAGGCAGAAAGACAGATATATTGATGGACAGATGGATCGATATACATGCAGAAAGACAAATATACTGATAGACAGATGGATCGATATATAGGCAGACTGACAGATTGATTGATTGATTGATTTAAGAACCGACATCACAGCATTCGGGGCATTCCCATAAGCGCTCCGTCCGTATCCTCAGCAGCAAGCGAAGAGTTCCAACACTAATAGTACCAGTAGCAATCTGATTATATGTCCGTCTCGCCTTTCCTCTGAGCATCGAGCGTCTGCCAGATCCCCTCGCTGTCTCATTCTTGCCAGACCATGGTGATCCATTTGCTCCTCGGAGGTGTACACCTGCTCCCACAAGGCCGCAACCACGCCTGCCTGACAGGTATACTGATAGAGAGATGGATCGATATATGGGCAGAAAGACAGATATATTGATAGAGATATGGATCGCTATATAGGCAGACAGACATATATATTGACAGAAAGATGGATCGATATATAAGCATGCATACAGAGATATATAGGCAGACAGACAGATATATTGATAGACAGATGGATCGATATACAGGTAGACGGACGGAAAGATTAGAAGGTAGTATGTAAGAAAAGAAAGACCGCGCTAATTTCCAAAGAAAGTCTATGGGTAGTCACTAGCAATGTTTGCTCTATACAAATATGGTTCTAGCACCATAAACCCAATGCACACCAAGGCCTTAAAAGGCTCCTTGACTTTACTTCGGCGGGCGCGTTAATTTAGTTGATATGGATCTACGCCGATAATGCCATAGGAATGAGAGTCGTCGCCAAAGGGTACCCACACTCGCGTTCGTCGTCCGCCAATACAGGAAAAGACTGACCACCTATTTCTCCCTGCACTCCGGCCTACAAAGTGTCATTGCTCTATCACTTCACAGTCTCATAGCACTCTCCTAATTCCAGACAAATATTTTAAGATTTTGTTCTTTTTTTTTTTTTTTTTTCAATTACTCCCCTCGATCAGACTGTCCTACTTGCGACTGGCCTAGCGAGCCTACTGTTCGAAAAAGAAAGAAAGAAAGAAGTATAATCGTGCTAGCCCATAAACGGGCACTCTCCCCGTTTTTTTTTTGCCGCTCGCTCGCTTTGAACTCAAGCGTAGTCCATAGACTCTACTTCTAGTAGCACTGAACTGAATTTTGCGCGTGGGTTAACTTTCCCTATTACCAGTGTCCCTGGCAATCAGGCGAACGCACTCCGACTTCAGAGTTACTTGAAATTTACGTCCCCAAGTCAAGGACGAGAAGTCAACATTTTAGTTCAATTGACAGGTGTAGGAGTTGAAAACCCTACCTCAGCATCAGCACACCGGAAGTTTAAGAGCTGTTATCCATGCGGCCATGCTGGTTTCCTTTCCGTTGTTTATACTTCACCTGGACACCGCAAGGTGCAAGATGAGTTAAGGCTTTACTTACTTGCTACTGGGTAGTATGTTTGTGGTGCAGCAATCTGTGCAGACAACTTTATGCTGGTTGTTTCTCTCTCTCTCTCTCTCTCTCTCTCTCTCTCTCTCTCTCTCTCTCTCTCTCTTCTCTCTCTCTCTCTCTCTCTCTCACACACACACACACACACACACACACACACACACACACACACA
>JACEFZ010003651.1:210000-237500 GCA_014155875.1 Cepaea nemoralis | reverse complement strand
TCCTTGTCACAGACGCTTACAACTCCGCTTCAGTGTCACAGACGGTTACAACATCCACTTCCTTGTCACAGACGGTTACAACATCCACTTCCTTGTCACAGGCGGTTACAACATCCACTTCCTTGTCACAGACGTTTACAACTCCGCTTCAGTGTCACAGACGGTTACAACATCCACTTCCTTGTCACAGACGGTTACAACATCCACTTCCTTGTCACAGACGGTTACAACATCCACTTCCTTGTCACAGGCGGTTACAACATCCACTTCCTTGTCACAGACGTTTACAACTCCGCTTCAGTGTCACAGACGTTTACAACTCCGCTTCAGTGTCACAGACGGTTACAACATCCACTTCCTTGTCACAGACGGTTACAACATCCACTTCCTTGTCACAGGCGGTTACAACATCCACTTCCTTGTCACAGACGTTTACAACTCCGCTTCAGTGTCACAGACGGTTACATCATCCACTTCCTTGTCACAGACGGTTACAACATCCACTTCCTTGTCACAGACGGTTACAACATCCACTTCCTTGTCACAGGCGGTTACAACATCCACTTCCTTGTCACAGGCGGTTACAACATCCACTTCCTTGTCACAGGCGGTTACAACATCCACTTCCTTGTCACAGACGGTTACAACATCCACTTCCTTGTCACAGACGGTTACAACATCCACTTCCTTGTCACAGACGTTTACAACTCCGCTTCAGTGTCACAGACGTTTACAACTCCGCTTCAGTGTCACAGACGGTTACAACATCCACTTCCTTGTCACAGACGTTTACAACTCCGCTTCAGTGTCACAGACGGTTACAACATCCACTTCCTTGTCACAGACGGTTACACCATCCACTTCCTTGTCACAGACGTTTACAACTCCGCTTCAGTGTCACAGACGTTTACAACTCCGCTTCAGTGTCACAGACGGTTACAACATCCACTTCCTTGTCACAGACGGTTACACCATCCACTTCCTTGTCACAGACGTTTACACCATCCACTTCCTTGTCACAGACGTTTACACCATCCACTTCCTTGTCACAGACGTTTACAACTCCGCTTCAGTGTCACAGACGGTTACAACATCCACTTCCTTGTCACAGACGGTTACAACATCCACTTCCTTGTCACAGACGGTTACAACATCCACTTCCTTGTCACAGACGGTTACAACATCCACTTCCTTGTCACAGACGGTTACAACATCCACTTCCTTGTCACAGACGGTTACAACATCCACTTCCTTGTCACAGACGTTTACAACTCCGCTTCAGTGTCACAGACGTTTACAACTCCGCTTCAGTGTCACAGACGGTTACAACATCCACTTCCTTGTCACAGACGGTTACAACATCCACTTCCTTGTCACAGACGTTTACAACTCCGCTTCAGTGTCACAGACGTTTACAACTCCGCTTCAGTGTCACAGACGGTTACAACATCCACTTCCTTGTCACAGACGGTTACAACATCCACTTCCTTGTCACAGGCGGTTACAACATCCACTTCCTTGTCACAGACGGTTACAACATCCACTTCCTTGTCACAGACGTTTACAACATCCAGCTTCCGTGTCACAGACGGTTACACATCCACTTCCTTGTCACAGACGGTTACACCATCCACTTCCTTGTCACAGACGTTTACACCATCCACTTCCTTGTCACAGACGTTTACAACTCCGCTTCAGTGTCACAGACGGTTACAACATCCACTTCCTTGTCACAGACGGTTACAACATCCACTTCCTTGTCACAGACGGTTTACAACATCCACTTCATTGTCACAGACGGTTCAAACATATACTTCCTTGTCACAGACGGTTACAACATCCACTTCAGTGTCACAGACGGTTACAACATCCACTTCCTTGTCACAGACGTTACAACTCCAGCTTCCGTGTCACAGACGGTTACACATCCAGCTTCCGTGTACAGGCGGTTACAACATCCACTTCCTTGTCACAGACGTTACAACTCCAGCTTCCGTGTCACAGACGGTTACAACATCCACTTCCTTGTCACAGACGGTTACAACCTCCACTTCAGTGTCACAGACGGTTACAACATCCACTTCCTTGTCACAGACGTTTACAACTCCGCTTCAGTGTCACAGACGTATACAACTCCGCTTCAGTGTCACAGACGGTTACAACATCCACTTCCTTGTCACAGACGGTTACAACATCCACTTCCTTGTCACAGGACGGTTACAACATCCACTTCCTTGTCACAGGCGGTTACAACATCCACTTCCTTGTCACAGACGGTTACAACATCCCTTCCTTGTCACAGACGTTTACAACTCCGCTTCAGTGTCACAGACGTTTACAACTCCGCTTCAGTGTCACAGACGGTTACAACATCCACTTCCTTTCACAGACGGTTACACATCCACTTCCTTGTCACAGACGGTTACAACATCCACTTCCTTGTCACAGACGGTTACAACATCCACTTCCTTGTCACAGACGGTTACAACATCCACTTCCGTGTCACAGGCGGTTACAACATCCACTTCCTTGTACACAGGCGGTTACAACATCCACTTCCTTGTCACAGACGTTTACAACTCCGCTTCAGTGTCACAGACGTTTACAACATCCACTTCCTTGTCACAGACGGTTACAACATCCACTTCCTTGTCACAGACGTTTACAACTCCGCTTCAGTGTCACAGACGGTTACAACATATACTTCCTTGTCACAGACGTTTACAACTCCGCTTCAGTGTCACAGACGGTTACAACATCCACTTCCTTGTCACAGACGGTTACAACATCCACTTCCTTGTCACAGGCGGTTACAACATCCACTTCCTTGTCACAGGCGGTTACAACATCCACTTCCTTGTCACAGGCGGTTACAACATCCACTTCCTTGTCACAGACGGTTACAACATCCACTTCCTTGTCACAGACGGTTACAACATCCACTTCCTTGTCACAGACGTTTACAACTCCGCTTCAGTGTCACAGACGGTTACAACATCCACTTCCTTGTCACAGACGTTTACAACTCCGCTTCAGTGTCACAGACGGTTACAACTCCGCTTCAGTGTCACAGACGGTTACAACATCCACTTCCTTGTCACAGACGTTTACAACATCCACTTCCTTGTCACAGGCGGTTACAACATCCACTTCCTTGTCACAGGCGGTTACAACATCCACTTCCTTGTCACAGACGGTTACAACATCCACTTCCTTGTCACAGACGTTTACAACTCCGCTTCAGTGTCACAGACGTTTACAACTCCGCTTCAGTGTCACAGACGGTTACAACATCCACTTCCTTGTCACAGACGGTTACAACATCCACTTCCTTGTCACAGACGGTTACAACATCCACTTCCTTGTCACAGACGGTTACAACATCCACTTCCTTGTCACAGGCGGTTACAACATCCACTTCCTTGTCACAGGCGGTTACAACATCCACTTCCTTGTCACAGGCGGTTACAACATCCACTTCCTTGTCACAGACGGTTACAACATCCACTTCCTTGTCACAGACGGTTACAACATCCACTTCCTTGTCACAGACGGTTACAACATCCACTTCCTTGTCACAGACGGTTACAACATCCACTTCCTTGTCACAGACGTGTTACAACTCCCGCTCAGTGTCACAGACGGTTACAACATCCACTTCCTTGTCACAGACGGTTACAACATCCACTTCCTTGTCACAGACGGTTACAACATCCACTTCCTTGTCACAGACGGTTACAACACTCCGCTTCCTTGTCACAGACGGTTTACAACATCCACTTCACCTTGTCACAGACGTTTACAACTCCGCTTCAGTGTCACAGACGTTTACAACTCCACTTCCTTGTCACAGACGGTTACAACATCCACTTCCTTGTCACAGACGTTTACAACTCCGCTTCAGTGTCACAGACGTTTACAAACTCCGCTTCAGTGTCACAGACGGTCAATCAGCCACTTCCTTGTCACAGACGGTTACAACATCCACTTCCTTGTCACAGACGGTTACAACATCCACTTCATTGTCACAGACGGTTACAACATCATCCTTTGTCACAGACGGTTACAACATCCACTTCCTGTCACAGACGGTTACAACATCCACTTCCTTGTCACAGACGGTTACAACAGCGCTTCCTTCACAGACGGTTACAACATCCACTTCCTTGTCACAGACGGTTACAACATCCACTTCCTTGTCACAGACGTTTACAACTCCGCTTCAGTGTCACAGACGGTTACAACAGCCACTTCCTTGTCACAGACGGTTACAACATCCACTTCCTTGTCACAGACGTTTACAACTCCGCTTCAGTGTCACAGACGGTTACAACAGCCACTTCCTTGTCACAGACGGTTACAACATCCACTTCCTTGTCACAGACGTTTACAACTCCGCTTCAGTGTCACAGACGGTTACAACAGCCACTTCCTTGTCACAGACGGTTACAACATCCACTTCCTTGTCACAGACGTTTACAACTCCGCTTCAGTGTCACAGACGGTTACAACATCCACTTCCTTGTCACAGACGGTTACAACATCCACTTCCTTGTCACAGACGTTTACAACTCCGCTTCAGTGTCACAGACGTTTACAACATCCACTTCCTTGTCACAGACGGTTACAACATCCACTTCCTTGTCACAGACGGTTACAACTCCGCTTCCTTGTCCCAGACGTTTACAACTCCGCTTCAGTGTCACAGACGGTTACATCATCCACTTCCTTGTCACAGACGTTTACAACTCCGCTTCAGTGTCACAGACGGTTACAACTCCGCTTCAGTGTCACAGACGGTTACAACATCCACTTCCTTGTCACAGACGGTTACAACATCCACTTCCTTGTCACAGACGTTACAACATCCACTTCAGTGTCACAGACGGTTACAACATCCACTTCCTTGTCACAGACGGTTACAACATCCACTTCCTTGTCACAGACGTTTACAACTCCGCTTCAGTGTCACAGACGGTTACAACTCCGCTTCAGTGTCACAGACGGTTACAACATCCACTTCCTTGTCACAGACGGTTACAACATCCACTTCCTTGTCACAGACGGTTACAACATCCACTTCCTTGTCACAGGCGGTTACAACATCCACTTCCTTGTCACAGGCGGTTACAACATCCACTTCCTTGTCACAGGCGGTTACAACATCCACTTCCTTGTCACAGACGGTTACAACATCCACTTCCTTGTCACAGACGGTTACAACATCCACTTCCTTGTCACAGACGTTTACAACTCCGCTTCAGTGTCACAGACGGTTACAACATCCACTTCCTTGTCACAGACGGTTACAACATCCACTTCCTTGTCACAGACGTTTACAACATCCACTTCCTTGTCACAGACGGTTACAACATCCACTTCCTTGTCACAGACGGTTACAACATCCACTTCCTTGTCACAGACGGTTACAACATCCACTTCCTTGTCACAGACGGTTACAACATCCACTTCCTTGTCACAGACGTTTACAACATCCACTTCCTTGTCACAGACGTTTACAACTCCGCTTCAGTGTCACAGACGTTACAACTCCACTTCAGTGTCACAGACGGTTACAACATCCACTTCCTTGTCACAGACGGTTACAACTCCGCTTCAGTGTCACAGACGTTTACAACTCCGCTTCAGTGTCACAGACGGTTACAACATACACTTCCTTGTCACAGACGGTTACAACATCCACTTCCTTGTCACAGACGGTTACAACTCCACTTCCTTGTCACAGACGGTTACAACATCCACTTCCTTGTCACAGACGGTTACAACATCCACTTCCTTGTCACAGACGGTTACAACATCCACTTCCTTGTCACAGACGTTTACAACTCCGCTTCAGTATCACAGACGGTTACAACAGCCACTTCCTTGTCACAGACGGTTACAACATCCACTTCCTTGTCACAGACGTTTACAACTCCGCTTCAGTGTCACAGACGGTTACAACAGCCACTTCCTTGTCACAGACGGTTACAACATCCACTTCCTTGTCACAGACGTTTACAACTCCGCTTCAGTGTCACAGACGGTTACAACAGCCACTTCCTTGTCACAGACGGTTACAACATCCACTTCCTTGTCACAGACGTTTACAACTCCGCTTCAGTGTCACAGACGGTTACAACATCCACTTCCTTGTCACAGACGGTTACAACATCCACTTCCTTGTCACAGACGTTTACAACTCCGCTTCAGTGTCACAGACGTTTACAACATCCACTTCCTTGTCACAGACGGTTACAACATCCACTTCCTTGTCACAGACGTTTACAACTCCGCTTCAGTGTCACAGACGTTTACAACTCCGCTTCAGTGTCACAGACGGTTACAACAGCCACTTCCTTGTCACAGACGGTTACAACATCCACTTCCTTGTCACAGACGTTTACAACTCCGCTTCAGTGTCACAGACGTTTACAACATCCACTTCCTTGTCACAGACGGTTACAACATCCACTTCCTTGTCACAGACGTTTACAACTCCGCTTCAGTGTCACAGACGGTTACAACTCCGCTTCAGTGTCACAGACGGTTACAACATCCACTTCCTTGTCACAGACGGTTACAACATCCACTTCCTTGTCACAGACGGTTACAACATCCACTTCCTTGTCACAGACGGTTACAACATCCACTTCCTTGTCACAGGCGGTTACAACATCCACTTCCTTGTCACAGACGGTTACAACATCCACTTCCTTGTCACAGACGGTTACAACATCCACTTCCTTGTCACAGGCGGTTACAACATCCACTTCCTTGTCACAGACGTTTACAACTCCGCTTCAGTGTCACAGACGGTTACAACATCCACTTCCTTGTCACAGACGGTTACAACATCCACTTCCTTGTCACAGACGTTTACAACTCCGCTTCAGTGTCACAGACGTTTACAACTCCGCTTCAGTGTCACAGACGGTTACAACATCCACTTCCTTGTCACAGACGGTTACAACATCCACTTCCTTGTCACAGGCGGTTACAACCATCCACTTCCTTGTCACAGACGGTACAACATTCCACTTCCTTGTCACAGACGTTTACAACTCCGCTTCAGTGTCACAGACGGTTACACCATCCACTTCCTTGTCACAGACGTTTACACCATCCACTTCCTTGTCACAGACGTTTACACCATCCACTTCCTTGTCACAGACGTTTACAACTCCGCTTCAGTGTCACAGACGGTTACAACATCCACTTCCTTGTCACAGACGGTTACAACATCCACTTCCTTGTCACAGACGGTTACAACATCCACTTCCTTGTCACAGACGGTTACAACATCCACTTCCTTGTCACAGACGGTTACAACATCCACTTCCTTGTCACAGACGGTTACAACATCCACTTCCTTGTCACAGACGTTTACAACTCCGCTTCAGTGTCACAGACGTTTACAACTCCGCTTCAGTGTCACAGACGGTTACAACATCCACTTCCTTGTCACAGACGGTTACAACTCCGCTTCAGTGTCACAGACGGTTACAACATCCACTTCCTTGTCACAGACGGTTACAACATCCACTTCCTTGTCACAGACGGTTACAACATCCACTTCCTTGTCACAGACGGTTACAACATCCACTTCCTTGTCACAGGACGTTTTACAACGCCGCTTCAGTGTCACAGACGGTTTACAACATCACTTCCTTGTCACAGACGCGTTACAAACATCCACTTCCTTGTCAACAGACGGTTCACAACTCCGCCTTCAGTGTCACAGACGGTTACAACATCCACTTCCTTGTCACAGACGTTTACAACTCCGCTTCAGTGTCACAGACGTTTACAACTCCGCTTCAGTGTCACAGACGGTTACAACTCCGCTTCAGTGTCACAGACGGTTACAACATCCACTTCCTTGTCACAGACGGTTACAACATCCACTTCCTTGTCACAGGCGGTTACAACATCCACTTCCTTGTCACAGACGGTTACAAACATCCACTTCCTTGTCACAGACGGTTACAACATCCACTTCCTTGTCACAGACGGTACAAACATCCACTTCCTTGTCACAGACGGTTACAACATCCACTTCCTTGTCACAGACGTTTACAACTCCGCTTCAGTGTCACAGACGTTCTACAACATCCACTTCCTGTCACAGACGGTTACAACATCCTACTTCCTTGTCACAGACGTTTACAACTCCGCTTCAGTGTCACAGACGGTTACAACATCCAACTTCCTTGTCACAGACGTTTACAACTCCGCTTCAGTGTCACAGACGGTTACAACATCCACTTCCCTCTGTCACAGACGGTTTAACAACATCCACTCCCTTTGTCACAGGCGGTTACAACAATCCACTTCCTTGTCACAGGCGGTTAAAACTCCACTTCCTTGTCACAGGCGGTTACAACATCCACTTCCTTGTCACAGACGGTTACAACATCCACTTCCTTGTCACAGACGGTTACAACATTCCACTTCCTTGTCACAGACGTTTACAACTCCGCTTCAGTGTCACAGACGGTTACAAACATCCACTTTCCTTGTCACAGACGTTTACAACTCCGCTTCAGTGTCACAGCCGGTTACAATCCGCTTCAGTGTCACAGACGGTTACAACATCCCACTTCCTTGTCACAGTACGTTTACAACATCCACTTCCTTGTCACAGGCGGTTACCAACATCCACTTCCTTGTCACAGGGCGGTTACAACATCCACTTCCTTGTCACAGACGGTTACAACATCCACTTCCTTGTCACAGACGTTTACAACTCCGCTTCAGTGTCACAGACGTTACAACTCCGCTCTCAGCTGTCACAGGACGGTTACAACATCCACTTCCTTGTCACAGACGGTTACAACATCCACTTCCTTGTCACAGAACGGTTTACAACATCCACTTCCTTGTCACAGGTACGGGTTACAACATCCACTTCCTTGTCACAGGCGGTTACAACATCCACTTCCTTGTCACAGGCGGTTCACAACATCCACTTCCTTGTCACAGACGGTTACAACATCCACTTCCTGGTCACAGACGGTTACAACATCCACTTCCTTGTCACAGACGGTTACAAATCACTCCTTGTCACAGACGGTTACAAATCCACTTCCTTGTCACAGACGGTTACAACATCCACTTCCTTGTCACAGACGGTTACAACATCCACTTCCTTGTCACAGACGGTTACAACATCCACTTCCTTGTCACAGGCGGTTACAACATCCACTTCCTTGTCACAGACGGTTACAACATCCACTTCCTTGTCACAGACGGTTACAACATCCACTTCCTTGTCACAGGCGGTTACAACATCCACTTCCTTGTCACAGACGTTTACAACTCCGCTTCAGTGTCACAGACGGTTACAACATCCACTTCCTTGTCACAGACGGTTACAACATCCACTTCCTTGTCACAGACGTTTACAACTCCGCTTCAGTGTCACAGACGTTTACAACTCCGCTTCAGTGTCACAGACGGTTACAACAGCCACTTCCTTGTCACAGACGGTTACAACATCCACTTCCTTGTCACAGACGGTTACAACATCCACTTCCTTGTCACAGACGGTTACAACATCCACTTCCTTGTCACAGACGGTTACAACATCCACTTCCTTGTCACAGACGGTTACAACATCCACTTCCTTGTCACAGACGTTTACAACTCCGCTTCAGTATCACAGACGGTTACAACAGCCACTTCCTTGTCACAGACGGTTACAACATCCACTTCCTTGTCACAGACGTTTACAACTCCGCTTCAGTGTCACAGACGGTACAACAGCCACTTCCTTGTCACAGGACGGTTACAACATCCACTTCCTTGTCACAGACGTTTACAACTCCGCTTCAGTATCACAGACGGTTACAACAGCCACTTCCTTGTCACAGACGGTTACAACATCCCACTTCCTTGTCACAGACGTTTACAACTCGCTTCAGTGTCACAGACGGTTACAACATCCACTTCCTTGTCACAGACGGTTACAACATCCACTTCCTTGTCACAGACGTTTACAACTCCGCTTCAGTGTCACAGACGTTTACAACATCCACCTTCCTTGTCACAGACGGTTACAACATCCACTTCCTTGTCACAGACGTCTTACAACTCCCGCTTCAGTGTCACAGACGTTCTACAACTCCGCTTCAGTGTCACAGACGGTTTACAACAGCCACTTCCTTGTCACAGACGGTTACAACATCCACTTCCTTGTCACAGACGTTTACAACTCCGCTTCAGTGTCACAGACGTTTACAACATCCACTTCCTTGTCACAGACGGTTACAACATCCACTTCCTTGTCACAGACGTTTACAACTCCGCTTCAGTGTCACAGACGGTTACAACTCCGCTTCAGTGTCACAGACGGTTACAACATCCACTTCCTTGTCACAGACGGTTACAACATCCACTTCCTTGTCACAGACGGTTACAACATCCACTTCCTTGTCACAGACGGTTACAACATCCACTTCCTTGTCACAGGCGGTTACAACATCCACTTCCTTGTCACAGACGGTTACAACATCCACTTCCTTGTCACAGACGGTTACAACAATCCACTTCCTTGTCACAGGCGGTTACAACATCCACTTCCTTGTCACAGACGTTTACAACTCCGCTTCAGTGTCACAGACGGTTACAACATCCACTTCCTTGTCACAGACGGTTACAACATCCACTTCCTTGTCACAGACGTTTACAACTCCGCTTCAGTGTCACAGACGTTTACAAACTCCGCTTCAGTGTCACAGACGGTTACAACATCCACTTCCTTGTCACAGACGGTTACAACATCCACTTCCTTGTCACAGACGTTTTACAACTCCGCTTCAGTGTCACAGACGTTTACAACTCCGCTTCAGTGTCACAGACGTTTACAACATCCACTTCCTTGTCACAGACGTTTACAACTCCGCTTCAGTGTCACAGACGTTTACAACTCCGCTTCAGTGTCACAGACGGTTACAACATCCACTTCCTTGTCACAGGCGGTTACAACATCCACTTCCTTGTCACAGACGTTTACAACTCCGCTTCAGTGTCACAGACGGTTACAACATCCACTTCCTTGTCACAGACGGTTACAACATCCACTTCCTTGTCACAGACGTTTACAACTCCGCTTCAGTGTCACAGACGTTTACAACTCCGCTTCAGTGTCACAGACGGTTACAACATCCACTTCCTTGTCACAGACGGTTACAACATCCACTTCCTTGTCACAGACGTTTACAACTCCGCTTCAGTGTCACAGACGGTTACAACAGCCACTTCCTTGTCACAGACGGTTACAACATCCACTTCCTTGTCACAGACGTTTACAACTCCGCTTCAGTGTCACAGACGGTTACAACAGCCACTTCCTTGTCACAGACGGTTACAACATCCACTTCCTTGTCACAGACGTTTACAACTCCGCTTCAGTGTCACAGACGGTTACAACATCCACTTCCTTGTCACAGACGTTTACAACTCCGCTTCAGTGTCACAGACGTTTACAACTCCGCTTCAGTGTCACAGACGGTTACAACAGCCACTTCCTTGTCACAGACGGTTACAACAGCCACTTCCTTGTCACAGACGGTTACAACATCCACTTCCTTGTCACAGACGGTTACAACATCCACTTCCTTGTCACAGACGGTTACAACATCCACTTCCTTGTCACAGGACGTTTACAACTCCACTTCAGTGTCACAGACGGTTACAACATCCACTTCCTTGTCACAGACGGTTACAACAGCCACTTCCTTGTCACAGACGGTTACAACATCCACTTCCTTGTCACAGACGGTTACAACAGCCACTTCCTTGTCACAGACGGTTACAACATCCACTTCCTTGTCACAGACGGTTACAACATCCACTTCCTTGTCACAGACGTTTACAACTCCGCTTCAGTGTCACAGACGGTTACAACATCCACTTCCTTGTCACAGACGGTTACAACAGCCACTTCCTTGTCACAGACGGTTACAACATCCACTTCCTTGTCACAGACGGTTACAACAGCCACTTCCTTGTCACAGACTTTAACACACAAGAGTACGCTCTCAAAATCCGCCTTATTTACAAGGTGATTCATAGAAGGTCAATCTCAGATCATCATTGATAACAGTCCTTTGATGTGCATTTCTTCAGACTGATCACATTCTCCGATGGGATGTAGGCAGCTGAGGGATCAGACATGGCACCCAAAGAGATTACAAGAGAGTCACTGCATTGTCTCCACGATCATGGTGGATATATAATTTATTGTTTATTATGGATTTATAATCAGGACCCACGTCTTGCACTTAACGACCATGCTAGAAATGGGTCCGTTGTTTGTCTTTGGGAATGGAGACAGCATCAGCAGCAACAACAACAGAAGTAGCAACTACAACAACAGCAATTACAACAGCAGCAACTACAACAGCAGCAACTACAACAGCAGCAACATCAGCATAAACAACACCAACATCGCCAACAACAACAGCAATAACAGCAGCAGAAAACAAACAGCAAGATCAACAGCAACAACAAAACCAGCAACAACATCCCCAGCAACAACATCCCCAGCAACAACATCCCCAGCAACAACATCCCCAGCAACAACATCCCCAGCAACAACATCCCCAGCAACAACATCCCCAGCAACAACATCCCCAGCAACAACATCCCCAGCAACAACATCCCCAGCAACAACATCCCCAGCAAAAACAACATCAACAGAAAAAACAACAACAATAAAAGCAAGATCAGCAGCTGCAACAAGAAAAACAACAGCATCGCCAACAAAAAACAACTACTACAACAATGACAACAGCAGCAACAACAATAACCATTTACAAATTGTTTATACCAGCAAGAGGACTCGATTAAATAAAGAGATACATTGTCATGAAAACACATACTGAACCCAGGATGCTAGGATCGGCTGACGAGAGCACTAGCCACTCTGCTACGTGATGTAATTTGAATAAGGGTAACAAACTAATATAGTCTACGTCATAACTATATTACATGTAGTATGCAGTTCCATTCCTCGCCGTATTTTTATCACATCTAAAAAGTGCAACTTACCAATATTTATAATTCAGTGTGTCGTGAGTCGCGACCGTGTGTTGAATCCAGGTCACTGCTAGGACAATGCAACCCTGTAAAGATTACAGAGAAATACTTCAGGACGCTCAAATAATATGACACGAGTATTAATTGGCATTCACATAAGTGAAGGAAAGAAGTAGAGATCATAGAACATCATATTCAACAAGAAATTCAATGTAACAAATACATGAAAACGAAGATGTTTCCTCCAAATGACTACAACGCCCGAGTGAGTGATTTGCTTTGCACTGCTTTGTCAGCCCGTGACTCAGTACATATGTCTTTGACCAGCTTGTTTTCGGGTAGCTTTCCCTAGACTTTGACTGTTCTCACTATCCATATAAAGCAGCTGGTTTTGGGTACCTCTTCATATGGTCCCTCATATGGTCGCTACATATAGCGAAATATGTGAGTTGACGGGGAGATGTGTGTGTGCGTGAGGGATGTGTGGCTGGGGAATGTGTGTTTGGCTGGGTGGTTGGAGGTGTATGGGTGGAGGAGGATATGCGGGTGAGTGATTGTTGGTGGGTAATGGGACGGGTAGAGGATATGTGAGTGGGTGGGAAGATGTGTGTAGGTGGGTGGATGTGTGTGGGTGGTGGATGTGTGGGTTGGGGAATGTATGTGTGCTTGGGGTGTGGGTGGATGGGATGTGTGGTGGGTGAGAGGTGTGTGTGGGTGGGGAGATGTGTAGGTGTAGGGATGTGGTGGATGGGTGGAGGCATGTATGTGTGTGTGGGTTATGTGTGTGGTTGGGTGGTGGAGTTGGAGTGAATGGGGGATGTGTGGGTGGGTGGTTGATATGTCTCATAACATAGTAATATGCATTGTTTATTTTTACAAAATTCACGTGACAATGTTTTTTCCTATGCACTGTTGATGAAAGAAAGATGAGTGATTGGAAGGGCCGAATGTAAGACGGGCCTGCGTGCCCAATTTGTTACCCTTTGAAAATAAAGTCTGTTTGTTTGTTTTGTTTGTCCCTATCTATTGACCTGTCCGACTTGCCAGCAGCTGCGCTACCGACGGTGAGAGTGAAAATAAAGGATTCTCCTTGAATATAAAGAAAACAGTAACAATGGTGATATCAAAGAAAAAGGTGACACCAAATGTGAAATGGAAATAGAAGGGCAAATTCTTAACCAAGTGGATAATTCTAAATACCTAGGGACTTTTATAACATCAGATGGAAGGTGCACAAAAGAGAATAAGAACAGAATAGGGCAAGCAAAGATGAATTTCATAATGTGAAAATGTATCTTATGCTGTCACGATTGTCATTTATCAACGAAGGACAGTGCTGAATTGCTATATACAACATGTGTTGCTGTATGGCAATGAATCTTGGAATGTAAATGAAAAAATTAGGAAGAACTTGGATGCGACAGAGACATGATTCCTGAGACGAATGTTGCGATTTCCTTGGACTGTCAGAGTAACTAACGACGATTGCCCGAAAGAGACTAAAGAAACTAGAACATTATATACAACAATAAAACAGAGACAAACAGCTTTTTATGGTCATGTGATTAGACGAGAGGTATTGGAGAACATCGCGACAACTGGAAGGATCGAGGGGAAGAGAAGCAGAGGCCGACCAAGAGAAAACATTCTGGTTGGTTTGAAACTGTGACATGGAGGAATATATCATCAGCAGAGTTGATCCAGAAGACCAAAGACCGAGATCTGTGGATAGACATGAATGCCTACGCCAGCTGGCAGGACACTTGATGATGATGATGAATCGCTTTCACTAACCACACCTGGAGTAAACACAACATTCCAATTACCTCAGGTAGACATTATAAGTACATATAAACATAAAAGGCATGCAGAACCACGAGTGTTTGTGTGTGTGTGTGTGTGTGTGTGACTTCACAACAGAAGGACCCCAGAGCAAATATACTAATATTAGTGTTATATTTCTACGGAACTATATAACGTGTCATATTTCTAGTGTGCCACATTACGTGTCATATTTCTAGTGTGCCACATTACGTGTCATATTTCTAGTGTGCCACATTCATCATCATCATCATCATCATCCAGTGTCTTGCGGACTGGCGTAGGCAATCATGCCTCTCCACAAATTCGTGTGTTGACTTCCTTCCGTGCCATGACACAAGGCTGTCAATAATTTTCTCACGCTGTCCTCCTTTATCTCTTATACCACACATCTTTCCGGTTGTCACAAGATGTT
Organism: Cepaea nemoralis; assembly: GCA_014155875.1. Lineage (NCBI taxonomy): Eukaryota > Metazoa > Mollusca > Gastropoda > Stylommatophora > Helicidae > Cepaea > Cepaea nemoralis. The sequence goes on along the minus strand of JACEFZ010003651.1, from coordinate 222,220 downwards.
TCAGTTTTTTTCTTCTTATAATGTAGCCACAAATGATGACTGCTTCTTTCCGTTGTTTGTGATAAGTTGTCTTTGCGACTTAGCTTCCTTTAAAATGTCCAGATTGGTTCTTTTGGCTAGCCAATTAATTTTCAGCATCCTTCTATAAAACCTCATCTCCAAGTCTTCCAGGGATTTTTTCGCCCGTTTACTAATTTACAATAATGTTTCCCCGTAGTGAAGTTAAATAACGCAGACACAAACAATAGATTGTAAGATTTATTGTCTGACATATTTCGCTGCATCTTGTCAGGTACATGCTGCATAAATCACACAACATAAAATAAATTAGATAAATCCTTCAAGCTTAAACATACAACACATGTTCATACAGTCATTTTAATTGTCTACCAGGGTAATTTTAGACTAACTATCATGTCTTTCTATTTGCACAAAGTTGTATTTCTGTTTACACAAAGTCAGCTTCTGTAAAGAGATGGCGATTGCGTCTGCCAGCTTTAACATGCACCCCTTTTGTATGTTAAACAACACACGAAACACCATTACATTGGAGGAAGTTGTGATTGTATACTATTGTGACTGATATGGATAATGCGTTTCGTGTGTTATTTAACACACAACATGGTCGCATGTTATAGGTGACAGCAGCTTTCGTCAACTATTTATGTTCTATTAGTTGCTTTTTCTTTTGGAAATCTGTATTTTTAGACAAAGTCTGCTGCTGCTACTGCTGATGATGATGATGATGATGATGATGATGATGATGATGATGATGATGATGATGATGATGATGATATTGATGAGGATGATGATAATGATGTTGATGCATCAGGATGATAAACATACTTAACTACCTACCTTACAGTCACATCCTTGGCGACGGATATCCAAGAACGAAAAGTGGAAAAGATACGTGCTAAAGGAAGACAAAGTTACATGCAACTGAACTCAAAGAGATGGATTGAAAGAACTGTGTATGAATGCACCGTGAAAATACAGGACAAAGTGTATTGGACACACATAACAAACAACTTCCAATGCAGCAATGGCATAAAACTATTATGATGAAAATGACAATGATGTTGATGATGAGTTAATGATGATTGTCACATGATGGACCAACATGATTTAACCATTATGAGAATAAAGGCGATCTGAATTAGCGGATGTTCGAGGCCAAAGGTTGTTTCAACAAATCCAGAAAATGTAACTGCACGTGTTTACATCTGATCGACATATTGGGAACATTCGGTGGTGAGTGAGACAAATCCCTGCATCGCTTTGACAGTTTGTCAACATTTGAATACAGATGGAACCCGTCGGATCCTGGTTGCAATCGGATGTCAACCATCACAGGTCGGGAAAAGTTAACAGCTGCAGATGTATATCGGAAGTGAATGAGCTGAATCATACATCGCTTTGACAGATTATAAACAAGTCGGATTGGAAGCGGAAGTACTCAGCTCGGAAGAAAACAGTCTGTCTGTCAATTCATAGTTTCCGGACGTAAAGAAGATTGGCAGCTTGTTGGGGAAAACTGTTGTTGGGATCATACAGTAACTCGTTAGTTTGTTGGGGGAGTCAAAACAACTGATGACAACTTTGACATTGATGGAGCCAGGGAAAATCGATTCTTGACAATGGATGATATGCCCAAATAACACCTGCACGACATCAACCATGTCACGTGACCAATTTTAGGTTTTGCCAGAAAACCATGATGGGAGAGGACAGTTGAACTCAAACCTTGGATTTTACGGAAACCAAGTGGAGAACACCGGTTGTGTATAGACTACCGACTTCTGAACAGTCATACACAATTTCAAGTGGAACCTTTGCCGAATCCAACCCAGTTATTCGCTAGGCTCCATAAGGCTCGGTACTTTTCAAAGGTGGATCTGAGTCGGGGGTACTATCAGATACCAGTCAAACCGGAGATTCGACCACTGTTGGCTTTCAGTACACCCAGTGGACACTACGAATTCAAGGTCATACCCTTTGGACTCAGCAATGCACCTAGTGTGTTTACACGCATGATGAGGACTTTACTTGATCCTTTACAGGATCCGGCTTTCATCTCTTTCATGGATGATATTTTGATTTCCAGTGACAGCTTGGATGACCACTTACAATCCTTGGAGAGAGTGTTTAATAGACTCAAGGAAGCAGGGCTTACTGCTCGTCCAACCAAGTGATTGGTTGCCAGACTCTGGAATTTCTAGGTCACACCATCACTCCAGGACACATTGTTCCAGAAGAGAAGAACCTGGAGAAAATCAGAAATGCACCAAGACCAAAAACGAAGAAGGATGTGCGATCTTTTCTCTCGTTGTGTGGGTTCTACCACAAATTTATCCCACATTTCACTGAACTGGGAGCTCCGTTGACGGAAACCTTGAAAAAGGGATTCCCGGACCAAATCATTTGGACACCAGAATGTGAGAATGCCTATAGTCAGTTAAAGGAGGCCTTGATCAGCAAACCTGTATTACAGCTCCCTGACCTTTCCAAACCATTTGTGTTGAGAACGGATGCGAGTGCGATTGGAATTGGAGCCGCTTTGTTACAGGAAGGAAAAGACGATGCTTCGGTTTTGAAACCTGTAGCATACGCAAGTAAGAAACTTCTACAGGCGGAGAGGAATTATTCATTCGTCGAGAGAGAGTGCTTGTCCCTCGTATGGGCAGTGCAAAAATTCCAGCCATATTTGTATGGAGTTAAGTTTCGAGTCCAGTCGGATCATCAGCCCCTGATGTTCCTGATTACTTCTCAGAAGCTCAACGCCCGTTTGATGCGGTGGTCGTTGTTACTTCAACCCTATAACTTCACAGTGGAGTACATTCCTGGGAAGGAAAATGTTGGAGCGGATTTCTTGTCAAGACACCCAGCTCCTGAAGAAGAAGAATGAATCATATGGATTAAAATCACGTTGGAGAAGAGTGAGATGGACTACTCTCTTAAGAGGGGGCCTATGTCACATGATGGACCAACATGATTTAACCATTATGAGAATAAAGGCGATCTGAATTAGCGGATGTTCGAGGCCAAAGGTTGTTTCAACAAATCCAGAAAATGTAACTGCACGTGTTTACATCTGATCGACAGATTGGGAACATTCGGTGGTGAGTGAGACAAATCCCTGCATCGCTTTGACAGTTTGTCAACATTTGAATACAGATGGAACCCGTCGGATCCTGGTTGCAATCGGATGTCAACCATCACAGGTCGGGAAAAGTTAACAGCTGCAGATGTATATCGGAAGTGAATGAGCTGAATCATACATCGCTTTGACAGATTATAAACAAGTCGGATTGGAAGCGGAAGTACTCAGCTCGGAAGAAAACAGTCCGTCTGTCAATTCATAGTTTCCGGACGTAAAGAAGATTGGCAGCTTGTTGGGGAAAACTGTTGTTGGGATCATACAGTAACTCGTTAGTTTGTTGGGGGAGTCAAAACAACTGATGACAACTTTGACATTGATGGAGCCAGGGAAAATCGATTCTTGACAATGGATGATATGCCCAAATAACACCTGCACGACATCAACCATGTCACGTGACCAATTTTAGGTTTTGCCAGAAAACCATGATGGGAGAGGACAGTTGAACTCAAACCTTGGATTTTAGTGGACGTGCTTCGGCACTGTGGTTCGATTGGAAAATGTCCACCGTGTGCGAATTGAGTTAATTTAATTTTACACATGCCTGTCATGGCAAGAGTGGATGTAATTTGATCTAACTGCAGTGTTGCCTAAGGTAGAACCTATTATAATTAGTTCTGATTAATATAGGCTGTAGCCTTGTTAAAACTAAAGTGTGATGATTAGCACTGTTAGTGGAAAACTAGCTAGAGTAGGGAAGTGATACTTGGCTCTGTTAGTTGAAAATAGATTAGTGAAGTGTGGATAAGCTTTACTAGTTGAGAATTTAGTAATGAGGGATAATTGGGATATTCCCGTAGGTGTCCCTGGTGGGCGGGGTTCCGCATTCTGTTTGTTGATTTTTTTTTTCTTGCCTTGGCCTGATGATAACATATGTGTTCAGTCATCTGTCCATGACAGAGTAGGTTCATTATATTTTCTGAGCGAGGCCGATGGCCCACGATCATCTAATAGAGATCAGTGACGGGGAGACTATCACCGGTTGTCTGATTTATGTTACAGGTTTCCTCTGGTTGGAATGAAGAACACGGCACCAAGGGAAATCCGATCCCGGATAAAGTTTGGCACAGGAAGATTGGCCAGCAACGTTACAAAAGAGCTTAGGCTAGAGGAAGATGATCAACATTGCTCAGTGGAGCTGAATGGTATATGTATCCTACAGGATAAATACCGAATGAGTTTAGGTCATACCAGTTTTAACACACCAGTAGTGATGGATATTCAGTTCACTTATGACTAGAACAAAAATAAAGGACTCTATTGGAGTATAGACAATAACTGTTTAATAGTGAGAACTAGAGAACATTTAGCAAGAGACAAAAAGTCTTGTTCATAGGACAGTGTTCCATGTTTGTTTCACTGCGCCGGAATTATGAAGCCAGAGTTTCTATAAACTATTAGGAACAGTTGCGTTAGGAACAATAATAGTTTTTTCCACGGATTATATATTTACATGGGATTCAGATCTCATGGTCATCAAAGTTCCTGGAAGAGGACATGTCTGGAGAGAAGGATACGACTTCGGTGAGGTCTAATGTACTGACTCGTGTGATGTCGTGTAATCCTTGCCATGATGTGTGCACTATGATCCTGAACTTTGAAGGCTGACACATACATTTATGTTATAATACACGACACACATTTTCTTCGCATACACGTCTCATATACGTTACACTTTTCTTTTAATAAATTAATCTTTATTAATTTTTAGAAGCAAGAGTTGTTGAGTATGTTGCGTTGGGGAAGTATGAGAGGGGGCATAGTACGACAGTGAGAGAGTGATAGGAAAAGGTGTCCATTGGCTGATGGAGTGTGTTGGACGGAACCTGGTGGATTCTCCGGGATATTGATAGGAAAAACTAATATTATAATGTGGGTGTTGACTCTCCTCACTCCAGGGACGACACTTTAAAGGAGGACACGACAATGATGAGGATGATGATAATGATGAATATGATGGTGAAGATCAAGAACCTACCAATCCATCTATAAATCTTTCTACAAACTGGTCGGGAGAAGTCAAGAATAGAAGAAAGACAATTCAACCAAGTGATGGATCTTCTTCTGTTGCCCTCAATCCACCAATGAGACACAGGCCATCAACGAACACACTCAAGGCTCTCCTGTCTTTTACTACCCCATGCAGCTCTGCCCATGTCTCATACTGTCCATTTCTGTTTCTACTTCTCTCCTCCGTGTGTTTTCAGGTCTTCGTCTATTTTAGCCACTTTAGTAACCGATTACCGAATTTTAACGAAAATATACTTGCGGTTTTGTTTGGCAACTATTTCTTGTGTCTATTCTAAGCGGTAAGTAAACCCATAAATACCATTTTATGAGACTTACTACATTGTTATACTATGCATTATTAAATTAAGCATCCATTTGTATGTCTAATTTGTAATTTTGGACCATTTAAGCTGACAATAAATGTCACACTGAAATTATGAAGATCGCATGCTGTAATGTAGTATTTACTAGTATTTCAATGGCTGGAGATGGCAGTTTTTCTTGTCAGACTCCAGCTATGAACATTTAATATTCTTATTGAATATTAAGAGCGACTACAATAATAATTAATGCATGTTTACATTCAACACTCATTATTGTATATATGAGCAATTTTTCATCACTCTAAAGTCTAAACGGACCATATCATTGAACCTTAGCGAATGTGTTTTGGTCACAACTTCTCAAAATAGAAAAAGAATATTTTCTCTTTGTGGATATTAAGTGATAAATTGACACACAAACATTAATATCTCAGCTTATAATTGACCTACAGACTTGAATAAGGTACCGTTGGATTTCTTGTTTCAAGAGGTATCCAACTATGCAGATTGCATAATTAAAAAGCAATTTAGAAAATGTTACTAAAGTGGCTACAGTATTTGTTTTGTCCTCTTCCATAAAAAGGATTTAAAGTTCAAGAGGATCGACTTCATTGCACCGGATTTTGTCCCATAGGCTCAGTGTCTTTCCGCAAGGCGGCCTGTCAAAAGCGCCGCACAAAGCACGAAACCCGTAGCTCCAGCGACGACCCCCAGGAGTCTCCGAGAAAACTACACTCGTCAACCGAACGACGTGGCCCGGATTCGAATCCACAACCTTCGAAATGCGAAGCAAGGGGCGTAATAACTAATAACTTCTCAGCGCAAACGCCCTGTCCTTTTCCATAATACAGACCGGGTGATGGATGGCCATAATGAAATACACTTACAGGTAAAAACATAAAAACCAATATACAGCGTTAATAGCACCGCCAGCTTCGGGTTAAACGTAGTACATACAGTATTCAATATTTACTTGCCACAACACACCTACTTCTGTTTGCTCAACTTTGCGTGACCTGTCACTGAATTAACCACCAGGAGACTTGTTACATTAACCGAAGTCTGACACACCTTCATTTTGTCAACAACCCGCCTACCGAATATACCCCAGTCGCCAATATTCAACGTGATTTCTCTCTGTTTGTTCGATCTGGCAACGATCCAGCCAACGACGGGGACATATCTGTCAATTATAATTCTATATCTAGCCATTTATGTTATTAAGAAAAACGTCAGCTGTCATTCTACATGACGTGGCAATTATGGCCAGCTTTTATTTGTGATTTATGGCAGAATAATCACAGAAATCGAAATCAGATGTGTAAAAAAAAAAAAAAAATAAGTGCATTTGTATATCAACTATTACCCATAGTGAAACATCAGATATATATGTCTGCAAAAGGACAGTAGATAAATAGGATATCCACACCTACCCTGTGCTACCAATGTTAAACTTTGACAGTATCTAAATCACATTTACGCAAAATCAACACCTGTGAGATGAGATGTCAAAGACGAGCTGCCAACTTAACTGATTAATTGCCATGGGATGATAAATCGTCTTATTTACACTTCCCGTAACTGCCAAGGGCTTATGAATCAACCTATAGTTTAAAGAAAATACAGTAGTTTTCCCTATGCAACGCCCTTTAATTTTATATAATACCACCAGTCTACTGCCATATTAACAACATTTAAGTTATAACTGTGACACGCGCTTACTACCCATTTTCCGCCATCCAGTTTTGCTTAGTCGAAGCCTATTTTATGTTTGGAACTGAATCTGTTAACTATACGAGACCGAGTTAGAAATGATGTTATCCGACAGACAGACAGTGGGATCAACAACTTGTGCCACATATGTGCAAAGACAGAAGATCAGCATTAGCGCCCTCTGCGCACCGGAATTTCGGTCGTGCATTCACGATCAAGCGTAAGACCTGACTGAGCTACAGTATGACAGTATATGGTACTACCCGTTTTCTGTTAGCATGGACTGTTGAGTGGTGCTCACAAAAACCGACACCCCACATTGTGCCAACGGCTTCGGGCGGAGAAAGCGCAATTAGGAAGGAACAAGCCTTACCCTAGTGCATGGAAATGCAACCTACAGACAAAATGTCATGGCAGGGCAGACCAGGCTCCAAGCCTGGGTCGGCAACTGGTCTAGGATCGAAGCTCCAACAGGCGGACATGATAGAGCATTGCTTTGCTAATCCGGTAGATTCTACAGCTTGTCTTGTTCCAGACGTATTGGTGATACCTTTCTCTGTAGTAAACTTCAACAGGTGTTGTGTTCACTTGAGGACTTAGAACCTGGCGAGGAGTGGATACAACGTGCCAACAGATTTCTTTACGTCCTTTTCAGTTTGCATCCAATTAGACAGAAAATGCAGACAAGAAAATCCGGCTGCCGTGGAAGCGGAAGTACAAGTGTTGATTTTCGAGAATTTGTTAGACGGTGATGCTGTCACTTACAAAGATGGGTCAGTCGTCCGACGCGTGAGAAGCTCATGGGCCTTTTACGGCTCAGGCCAGAGGGAGAATTGTGAAGGAGGACTCTGGTGCTTTTGTTGAGACCACAAGTAGCCTGACTATGGAAGTCATGGCAGTAAGTAAAGCAATAACATGGCTCGAGACAGACATTCACTAGGGTATGTTTCCTTAGCGACTCAATGAACATGCTCAAGAAGGATAGAGATGGGGTGGATCCGAAGGAGAGTGGTTGCTGTCTCTGGAGCGGTCTCGGCTGGCAAACACTAGTTTCATCTTCGTGCCAGGGCATGCAGGAGTACAAGGAAATGAGCGGGCTGACAAGCTCGCAGGTAAGGCTACTGTGGAGGGCGGACGCGCAATGGACGACACTGACATTCTGAATGCTCTACGAGAAGTAAGACTTTTGCGAGAACCAAGTGATGACTGTGAATCTACAACCATGGTCAGACTGCGAGAACAGCAAATTAAAGGAGGGGTGGCCAAACAAGAACACTACGCAGGAAGCCAAAGAAGATTGATATACCAACACAGAACTTGTGTCGTTAGCCGCTACACGCTGCGGGATTTGCTGAGGAGGGGATCCGAGTACTTATCGACTGAATGGTTCGATGTGCAATGAGGCTGATCTGTCGACTAACTAACTAACTAACTATCTGTAGTAAACTAGGCAGGCCAAGAGATTGGGATCGTGCTGCATGCGCAACACATAGTCTCTAAATTCAGCCCAGACTTTGTGCTATGAAGAGGTATAACTCCATTTTACAAACAATCGGCTATGAAGACAGCAAGGTGCCAATAAATATGTGTTATCTGTTCAGTCCAATTTATTATGTACTCACTCGGGCGCTGTAATAGCATTGATAAATTCACCGGCTTCGGAGTTTGATTGATAAATTCACCAGCTTCGTAGCTTGATTAATAACTTCACAACCCGTGGGATTTATTTTGTTGGTTATAAATAATTAGTTGCCTCCCCACACGCTGTGCAACACAATTCATGAGAAATGTCACAAATGACAAGAGCTGTCACAATTTTGATCCATTCATGATTGGCGGAAATTCCATTCCCAATCTCAGATATGCAGATAATGCGGAGTTCGCCTCAAACATTGACCAGAGAATAAAATAGTTATGTCTGCAAGAACACAGAGCACATGGACATATTTTTCTGAAAGTATAGAAGCCAATAATGTCCAAAAAAAACACATTTTTCTGAACGTTAAGAAAACAATAATGTCCAAAAACAAAACTAAAAACACAACTGCAATGAACTTTGCGGGACTGTACGATCAACCCCAAACCGCAGTTTGACTTTCTAGCCAAGTTTACGCTCGGTGGTGTGAACCTGCTTTCTGGACGAAAATTCGACGTTGACGTCCAACTGACCGACAGTTCTTCCTACCATAATAGTTTAGTTTAGTTTAGTTTAGTTTAGTTTAGTTTAGTCGACGGATCAACATCACAACACACGGATGTAACCCATAAGTGCTCCGTTCTACTCCTAACTCACTCCTGAGGCTCGACTTCATTGCACCGGGTTTTTATCCCATATGGCTTAGTCTCTTTTCGCAGCGCGGAAAGCGTCGCCCAAAGCACGAACTCCGAAACTCTAGCGACAACCCTCAGGAGTCAATGAAAAAATGCACTCGTCAACCGACGGACGCGGTCCGGAGTCGAACCCACAACCTTCGTAGCCCGAGTCAAACGGCCTGACCACTTCGCCACGGAGACTCCCGAACTCATAAGTGCTCCGTTCTACTCCTAACTCAGACCTGAGTCCGGAGAATCTCAGCTGAGTACATGGACTCCGTGGCACAGGCGAGGATCAAAACATTTTGGGTAGATTTTTAACTCGAAATTTTGACCGGGCAGCGCTGTTAAGCTACTCTTTTTCGATTTCCAACCGCCGAGGTATCTTTTTACGTGCGTAGCAATACACACGGGCGTCCGGTCTCACTACCCAGAGACCTGGGAGCCGGTTACTAGAAGTCCGCGTGAAAAAAATCCCGGTGCTCACTGGGGCTACACTGGAAGTTCAAGCACAAGCGCATTAAGCCCTGCGGTCAATCAGACTACCTAACTAAAATTACAAATAAAACAACAAAACCTCGTAGCAGGAAACTAGCCGGGACTATGTGAAGTGTCAGGCCCATCATCTTGTGTAGGTCACAGCGCACGGTACAATAGATGACCAGTCTTTCCCTCCCGCGGCGGACGTCGAGAGCTAGCATCGAAGACTCGTTAAACAGCGCTTTTGCCATTGTCGGAATAACGTCCTAACCATTATATCAAAGCGCCCGCTACAGACACAATCACTTGCCACCCATAAATTACAATCAACAATAATAACATTAACAGTGTAAACTGTTCAAAAGAAGTCAGAGAAAGGGTGGAAGTCCTCGTTAAAAGATCCAAGATATGTTAACAATGTTAACATTTAGTTGCATGTCCTTTACATGACGTTGCAATCAACCCCATCATTATTATTTATATTATTAATTTACTGAGCGGCCGAAGCTCATGCCATCGACATCAACATAAATCGTTTTCCTTCCAAATCGCATGCAGTCAATTAAGCACCCTCGACCCGGTATATTGGGAAATTGTCAAACTACGTTCACCAACCCTTAAACCGAAAAATCTGTCAGAAATGATTTTAGCATTCGAAGCAGGAGGCTGTGGACAGGCATGACGACAAAAGGCATAGTTCTTGGGGAACACTGAGATCGTATGTGTTGTTAATTGGCGGGGAAGGAGAAGACTTAAACCTCCACCAGGAATGTTAGTTATATAGTTTCATATTCTTTACAGGACGTATACAGTCAACAACGGCATTTTGTCCTGTTGTTGATGTCTTGGCCAGTTTACGTTCAGTAGTTTGCCATTTCTTTCTGAACAATCGGCATCCATATCATTTCGTAAAAATCCAGCGCAACGCGGTCTGCTGGATCACGAACCGCGTCCGGTAACCTCTTCGCAACGGAGTACGACCACCAGGAATGTACCGGAAATAATTGAAAGATCCTGGCCCTGGGTGCCGAGGTACGGTCACCCATAGAAAACCTCTTTCATATAGGTCATCTATCCATCCATCCATCATCATCACCATCTGCTGCTGCTGCTGCTTTCTGCTGCTGCTGCTGCTGCTGCTGCTGCTTTCTGCTGCTGCTGCTGCTGCTGCTGCTACTACTACTACTACTACTACTACTACTACTACAAAGAACTCATTCAGTACTTTATCAACACATGCATAAGAACGTTACCTCTATCTCTCTATGTCTCTCTATCTCTCTTCACCCAGTCAGTCAGTCAGTCAGCTAGCTAGCCAGTCCTGCCAGCTGTCTGTCTGTCTGTCTGTCTGTCCCTCTTTCTCCCTTTCTCTTGATAAATGGTGACCTATCGATATGCAAGTACATCATGAACCACCAGCCCCATGGCTGTTTTAACATACACACTGGGCGGCCCCGGTTCTCCCTACACCACCTCCCCGCCCACTCATACCACTACCACAGGCGCACCATTTCCCACTCAAACGTGTGTGCTTGTTTCATCGATTGCTGTATACTCCGACAACCACGAGCCATTTGGTGGCAATCTGTCTCTGGAGTAACCATGGTTACAGTGTCTATTTCACCAACACTACACAAATCCCATTAATCTTAAAATGGCGTACACCACAACAAGCTGCGGGTATTTAGGTTCGAATATCATCATTATCACCATCATCAAGTGCCATGCCAGCTGGCGTCGGCGTTCATGTCTCTGCTATCTCGGTCTCTGGTGTTCTGGATCAACTCTTATGCCATCCAGCATAATTTCTCTTGGTCGACCTTTGCCTCTCTTCCCCTCGATCTTTCTAGTTGTCATGATGTCCTCCTATGCCTCTCTTCTCATAGAATATACTAAACCTATATGAAGACCCTGAAAATACGTCATAGTTTAGTTATAATTTTAAATGCGTCTACTTAATTAACATTGATTAGTGATACAGAAGGTTTATTTATGCAGATGGTCATCAGTGTGGAGCTCTTCAAGAAAACTAGACAAATACCAGTGAATCTCATGTCATCATCTCATCTCATCATCTCACCTCATCATCTCATCTCTTGTACATAGCGGTGTCGGGGTGAAGCTTATACAGCGGGAGAGTGCCCGTTTATGGGCTTCATGTATCGAAATTCTCATGGACTCTGCTATTCCCCGGTCCATCGTTTACACGATGGGCCTAATC
>JACEFZ010003651.1:127500-207500 GCA_014155875.1 Cepaea nemoralis | reverse complement strand
AGATTGGAACAAGAATTTCCATTGCGAAGGTAGCCTTTTGCAAGATGAAAAACATACTGACCAATAAAAAGGTATCAATTGAAACGAGAAAAAGATGTTGAGGGGATACATAGAACCTATACTTTTGTATGGATGTGAAGCGTGGATAATAAGCAATCAAGCTGAAAAACAGCTGATGGCTGTGGAAATGTGGCTTCTGAGGAAAATGCAAAGACTATCACGGACAGACAGAAACACCAATGAGCAAGTCCTTCAAGAAACAAATGAAGATCATAAATTGATTAGTGTCGTGGAATACTGAGAGTTAATGATTCCCAGATAGACGACTGTATACACCGACTAACCAGGTAGAAGAAGGGTTAACAAACGAAGCAGTAAGGGTAACCAACAACGGAGTGACCAGGCGCATGTGTTTATAGGTCAAGACACAGAAGGGGCCGCCAACAGCACAGGTAACCTGTCGCGTGGAAAAATTGGTTTGCGACAAAGGCAGACAGCATTATTGGACAGCATATTGCGGTCTGGATGTATGAATAACGGAAAAGTTTCAGATCTGTAATTTTCCACTAACGGTGATAATGAAGTATGGACTTGAGGTGTCAAGCAAGGTCAAGGACTATGCGGCAAAAATGACCTATAAAGAGTGTCCACTTCTTTGTGGGAGTTTAGTGTGTGTTCCAAACTGAACTGAAGGAGATATGTTCCTGAGTGGAAATAGAAATACACGTCCCTAATGATGGAAAAAGAGGATAGTAGTGTGTTATTCGCTAAGTGTTTTTCGATTCCAGGAACATAGATGCCTAACTAAGGTATTAATATATTAGAGTATAGTTTTAGCATAGGAATATAGATGTCCGTGAAGTGCATTTAACATTGCTTTCTATTAGTAGGAATAGTATAGACGTTAGGTGAATCTTCTATCCTATGTCAGAGTGGGTTTTTTCGGAAGCCTTTTCATTTCGGCTGGAGGAAAAGACACTCACATAGGAGAGAAGAGGAAGCAGACACAGATCTCATTATTAAATGTATATCACACAGATTCCCATACCAGTGCGAGACTTATCAACTAAGATATAACACAGATGGCTGTGGTCAAGATCACTCAGTGTTGATAACCCACAAGAAAGCACTTTAAAGTAATAAAGCACGACACTTGTGCATAAGAAAGGAAAGAAAAGAAGTGTCATCGTAATAAGTCAGGAGGACAGAGAACGGAAAATAGAGATCATACAAACTAAACAAAGGGGAAAAAAAGACTCAAATGACTCAGTATCGAAGAGTTGCAAGGTGCATACCTAATGCCTATACCAATTACGAACTATCCAGTGTAGAACTTTTACAGGACAAAAATAGAGAATACTAGAAACTCGATGTGTTTTCCAGGATGGAATTAAGAACGCTATAAGAAAGCAACGATCATTCAGTTTAAGCTGACAGCATATAGTGATCGGTTTAAGTACATTGATACAGTGGTGAACATTTTTTCATTACAAAAAAAAAACCGGATATATCTACAGACTCAAGCAGACGGAGCATTCAGGGTGAGACCGTTCTGTTGTATCTATGTACCGTCCTGTACTTTAGCCGAGAGAAGAGACGAGAGAAGACACGGAGACTATCTATCAACATCTTATCTGGCAGCCACACTAGAAGAACATACCAACTACATAGACAATATCCATACATACACCAGACATAGTTTTTATTAATAAATCTTTTATTTATTGTTGAAAGGAACTGTTGTCTGAGTATGTGTTGAGAGAATAACAGCGAGAGTGAAAGAAATAGATATATGGAAGGGAAGACAGAAGAGAGGAGTGTAGACCAAAGTCAGTCAATAATCCCAACAGATAATAAGTTTAAAGATGTGCTTGTTGATTCCAACTTCCTCTCGGGAAAATAACAGGACATAATTGGTGGAGCGAGCGGGATACGTACATACAGTATACCCATATGACCTGAAGGCATAACATGGCATATGCATAGAGGGGTACCTGCATATTGGCACAGGCATAGCGGAGTACCTGCATGTTGGGACATACTGATTGGGATAAATAGAAGTATATATTGATGACTTTTAATGGAAGTACGTCCATTGGATATATGGTGCCATTACATTTATGGTAGAAACATTTCATTAATGCTGGTGACTTTACAGTGAGAAAGTTCCAGACAGAGTGAATGTGGATAGGTGGTAAGACACATTACATACCTAGTCACACGGTCACACGTCTACATAAGTCTTTATCCTATATCTCCTCTTGTGGATGAGAGAGTGGTTGTGATGTACTGTGTGGTGTTGTAGAGTTATAATATTAGATAGACATAGATAAATGATATAGGTTCTAGGTGGAATATAATTGTATAGTGAGTACTTCTTTACTGCCTTGAGGTGTCTTTACTCAACGTGCTGACTTACCTGCTTTAACTATGGCAACTCCTAAAGTAACTACAGCCGAACTGAGGGCCAACGGGGAGGCAATTGGTTTAGCTGGTTCCGAGCTAACTGATTACATACAAGAAAGAGAGCGAGAGTTTCGTCAAGCGGAAAGGGAGGAGCGGAAGGCCCAGTTGGAAGCAGAAGAAGCCCACAAGATAAGGGAACATGAATACCGCATGCGAGAACTGGAGCTCAAGACACAAACTAAGGGTGAAATAGATGCAGCAGAAGGAAGTTCATCTTCACCTGGGGCATCCCACATGATTGGACAGGGTTACCATGCCATGAAGTTTCCCTTGGCGGTCTTTGATGAAAGTAAAGAGAAGATATACCAGTTTTTGGATCGGTTCGAGGCTATGGCAGTCGCTATAGGACTGGAGAGAACCAGATGGGCTCTTAAATTATCCCAGGCTTTACGTGGTTCAGGCTACGAGGTCTACACACGCCTACCACCAGGACAGGAAAATCAGTATGAGGAATTGAAAGCCGCTTTGATGAAACATTATGAAGTCACAGCACAAACGTATAGGAAGAAGTTTAGATCGTCTAGACGAGAGCCGGGAGAACTATTCGCCGCCTACAGTCTGAGGCTGAAATCCTATCTCCAGAAATGGATGGACTTGGCAGAATTCAAGAGGGATTATGAGAGTCTCGAAGAGATGATGGTGGTCGACCAGATGCGAAAGCAAATGTCGAAACCTCTCAGAACCTTCTTGGGAGAACAAGGGGCGGAACGGATTGATGTTGTGAATAAGCTGGCGGAAAGGTTCGTGGAAGTACATGGTGAAACTGAGGAACTAAGTACACAAACCAAAGGTCAGGAGAAACCAGAGAAAAAGAAACCTAAAAACTGGGAAGGAGAAAAAGTGGAACCTTATATAAAGCACACAGAGGAGAGTTCAGAGAAGGTGAAGGTAGGAAACCAGAGCACCTCGAATTCTCAAGCGAAACGACAGTGGTCTGAGAGGTGGTGTTCATTCTGCAAGGTACCATCTCATAACACGAAGGACTGCAGATCGAAACCTAAAAGTTCTTACTTCGCAGCATGCAAAGTGATTCCTACATCGGTGATCACAGACAAGGCTGAGGTCGGCGAAGGAGAAAGGAACAAAAAGGACACACGGAAACCTAGGAAGGGAACAGGGTGCACACACTGCCAGTCGATAACACATAATACTGTGGACTGCAGATGCAAGGCAAACGACGCCAATTGCATAACCAACCTCGAGGAATTAACAGAGGAAGGCAAGGAAACGGTCAAGGAGATGAAAGGCACTCAGGACCAAGAGAGACCACCTGTGGTTGAACTGATTGAAGTAAATGGCCAACAGGTTGCTTGTCTCTACGATACCGGTTTGGATGAGGAAGCGGTGGTGGACGCCAGCTTGGTAAGCCCAGACCAACTTAAAGGGGAGACCATAGAAATACAGCCGGCAATGAGGAGTGCTGTTACCATGACGCTGCCAATCGCCAAGGTGGAGATTAAATCCAGGTACGTCACGGGCATTATTCCAGCTGCTGTATTATCTGACTCCTTATTTCCCATGATCATTGGCACGAAATATGTCTTTTTGGGGATGCCCAAACAGCCAGCCCAAAAGGGAACAGTAGTCAGTGGATCTCAAGGGAAGGAAAAAGAGGCAGAGACACTATGCGACAACTCAGGGATAGGAGAATTGCATACTGCCCAGAGGCAGGATACTACGTTGCATCCTTGCTACAGGAAGCTGCAAAGAAGTGCTGAGCCACCAGAACGGGGACAGTACTTTCTGAAGAATCAACTACTCTATCGGAGAGCTGGGAGGGGAGATAACCTGCACGAGCAGTGGGTGGTTCCAGAGACCCACCGTCCTCACATTCTTCAGAGTGGACACATCATAGGCGAGAATCGACATATGGGTGTCAGAGAGACCTTGCAGCAAATTTCCGGCCATTATTGCTGGCCAGGAATGACCGGAGATGTACGCCGGTGGTTGAAGTCTTGTTCGGAGTGCCAGAAAGCACCACCCAACAAGCGAATTAAGAGGAAACTAGCTCTTAAAGTGGAAGACAAAGTGGAAGTGTGGAGTCCAGCAGAGACCAATATACTCCAAGTAGGATGGAAAGGACCTTATCCTGTGGAAAAGGTGGTGTCCAAGAACATCTACAAAATACGGATCGGGGAAGAGAAGAAAAATCTCCCTAGACATCTCATTAGGAAATATGAAGAGAGATCCGGGAGCAAAGCTTCGCACTTTATGGTGATGGCAGCCATTGGGACAAAGGTTACCAGTCCAGACGAAGACCAGAGATCGCCAGTACAACATAGGAGGGCCTATGGGACAGTAAGTGATAGGTCAGATTTACCCAACGACAGGAGGAGGGAAATCACAAGACAGGGAAAGGACAAGAGTGAAAGTTTCACCGGTAACCAAGTTCAGAAGGGGTGGGTAACGTCGGGAAAAGCGAGAATTACCCAGGACTCCAACCGAAGATTGGCTGACCAGATACAATATCGCCCAAGATGGTCCTGGAAGCAAAAGTCCAGGAGATTTGGGAAAGACGACTCGGTCCATCGAGGACGAGGTGGAACATCTACAGAGGCAAAGCCGGGGGAAACCAAGAGGACATGGAAGCAGTGTTACAATCAGGATGGGACAATCCGTCTGTATTGTGAGCCGTCGCTGACGCAAGTCGAAAGAGGTCGACCGGACGTACAGGAGCGAGGAGCCAACACTAGTTTCAGTCGTGAGTAGTATAGTAGGGTGTCAATTAGAGAGCCTACTGGATAATGAGGGGAGCCATGGGAGGATCCAATCATATCATCAACACGTGATGGTCATAGCTATTTCGCAGAAGCTCAACGCACGGTGGATGTGATGGACGTTGTTGCTGCAACTGGACTTCACAGTGGAATACATCCTTGGTAAGGAGAATGTAGGAGCAGATTTCTTATCCAGACATCCAGCTCCGGAGGAAGAAGACTAGGGTTGTGGATCATGGGAATCAAACCTACAGTGAGAAAGATTCGACGCGGTCTAATCTCTTAAGAGGGGGCCTATGTCGTGGAATACTGAGAGTTAATTATTCCCAGATAGACGACTGTATACACCGACTAACCAGGTAGAAGAAGGGTTAACAAACGAAGCAGTAAGGGTAACCAACAACGGAGTGACCAGGCGCATGTGTTTATAGGTCAAGACACAGAAGGGGCCGCCAACAGCACAGGTAACCTGTCGCGTGGAAAAATTGGTTTGCGACAAAGGCAGACAGCATTATTGGACAGCATATTGCGGTCTGGATGTATGAATAACGGAAAAGTTTCAGATCTGTAATTTTCCACTAACGGTGATAATGAAGTATGGACTTGAGGTGTCAAGCAAGGTCAAGGACTATGCGGCAAAAATGACCTATAAAGAGTGTCCACTTCTTTGTGGGAGTTTAGTGTGTGTTCCAAACTGAACTGAAGGAGATATGTTCCTGAGTGGGAATAGAAATACACGTCCCTAATGATGGAAAGAGGGGATAGTAGTGTGTTATTCGCTAAGTGTTTTTCGATTCCAGGAACATAGATGCCTAACTAAGGTATTAATATATTAGAGTATAGTTTTAGCATAGGAATATAGATGTGCGTGAAGTGCATTTAACATTGCTTTCTATTAGTAGGAATAGTATAGACGTTAGGTGAATCTTCTATCCTATGTCAGAGTGGGTTTTTTCGGAAGCCTTTTCATTTCGGCTGGAGGAAAAGACACTCACATAGGAGAGAAGAGGAAGCAGACACAGATCTCATTATTAAATGTATATCACACAGGTTCCCATACCAGTGCGAGACTTATCAACTAAGATATAACACAGATGGCTGTGGTCAAGATCACTCACTGTTGATAACCCACAAGAAAGCACTTTGAAGTAATAAAGCACGACACTTGTGCATAAGAAAGGAAAGAAAAGAAGTGTCATCGTAATAAGTCAGGAGGACAGAGAACGGAAAATAGAGATCATACAAACTAAACAAAGGAGAAAAAAAAGACTCAAATGACTCAGTATCGAAGAGTTGCAAGGTGCATACCAAATGCCTATACCAATTACGAACTATCCAGTGTAGAACTTTTACAGGACAAAAATAGAGAATACTAGAAACTCGATGTGTTTTCCAGGATGGAATTAAGAACGCTATAAGAAAGCAACGAATCATTCA
Organism: Cepaea nemoralis; assembly: GCA_014155875.1. Lineage (NCBI taxonomy): Eukaryota > Metazoa > Mollusca > Gastropoda > Stylommatophora > Helicidae > Cepaea > Cepaea nemoralis. Next base: position 200,880 of record JACEFZ010003651.1, on the reverse strand, counting down.
GTTTAAGCTGACAGCATATAGTGATCTGTTTAAGTACATTGATACAGTGGTGAACATTTTTTCATTACAAAAAAGAAACGGATATATCTACAGACTCAAGCAGACGGAGCATTCAGGGTGAGACCGTTCTGTTGTATCTATGTACCGTCCTGTACTTTAGCCGAGAGAAGAGACGAGAGAAGACACGGAGACTATCTATCAACATCTTATCTGGCAGCCACACTAGAAGAACATACCAACTACATAGACAATATCCATACATACACCAGACATAGTTTTTATTAATAAATCTTTTATTTATTGTTGAAAGGAACTGTTGTCTGAGTATGTGTTGAGAGAATAACAGAGAGAGTGAAAGAAATAGATATATGGAAGGGAAGACAGAAGAGAGGAGTGTAGACCAAAGTCAGTCAATAATCCCAACAGATAATAAGTTTAAAGATGTGCTTGTTGATTCCAACTTCCTCTCGGGAAAATAACAGGACAATTAGAGTCATTAGATGTAGAATTGAAGAAATTGGTGGCAACTGGCAAGATCCAAGGGAAGAGACCAAGGGGAAGACTGAGAATTAAATACCTGGATGGATTGACCACGTGGCATGGTCGAGACAGGAATAGGGATCTGATCCACGACTCTGATGATCAAGTGAGATGGCAGAACATTACCGCCCACACTTATCTGCATGGGATATGATGGGTGGATGAACTTCTATTACTGCTGCTACTACCACTACTACTACTACTACTACTACTACTACTACTACTACTATTTTTATTATTATTACTCCCATTACTGCTACTACCACTACCACTACTACTACCACTACTACTTCTACTAATAATACTAGTACCACTACTAGCATTACTACCACCACTACTACCACTTGACATACTACTAATACCACTGCTACTACTACCACCTGTACGAATACTAATACTACTTCTACCGCAGTTACTACTACTACCACTACTACTTCCGCTACTACTACTACCATTATCATTACTAATACCACGACTACCACTACTACTACTACTACTTTAAGCAAGGGTGCAGTCACTTGTGAGGCAACCAGGACTGCAAGAGCTGTGAAGAAAAGACAGACCAGAAAAACCACTGCAGAAAATCCTCCTCCAGAAACATTAAGCATTCTTTGTCCACATTGTCAAAGAACATTTCGAGCCAAAATAGGCCTTATCAGCCATCTTAGAACTCACGGCTCCATACTTTCAACCCAACTGGATGAAATGAATGGTCATCATCTTTCTTGATGGACAAACAATACTACTACCACTATCACTACCGCTACTGCTGATACTACTACTAACATTACTACTATTCTACTACTAATATCACAACTACTACGACTACCATACTACTACTACAATCACTACTACTACTACTACTACTACTACTACTACTACTACTACTAGTAGTAGTAGTAGTAGTACTACTACTACTACTACTACTACAACTACTACCTACTACTACTACTACTACTACTACTACTACTACTACTACTACCACCCTACTATCACTATTACTACTACCACTACTAATATTATTATTACTACAGCTACCAGCAGGGCCTCCCAAGCCGGACAGGTCAAAGGGTAGAGAACAGACAAAGAGAAACACACTGGTCCTCCAGGTTGGGGGTTGAAGCGTGGGGTTAACATCCCCACCTTTGTAAAAACCTTTCTTTGTTACGAAACAAATACATGAGCCTCGATATCGGACTGACTTATCTGGACAACGACCTTGGAACGTTAAAGGAAGTCGGAGAGTGTCTGCCTGTACGGCGAGGAACCACCAGTCTGCACACCAATAAGCCAGACATGGGACAACGGATACTCACGCAAACCTCAGGTCCTGTATGACATCACACTGATGTTGAACAACAGGATGCCTTCATCCGACATACAGGACTTCGCGCTGGAGCTCAAGCCAACGAACACAAGCAAGCAAGCAAGCAAAGGACTTTTGAGATTTGGAACATGGAATGTACGGACACTATATCGAGCTGGAGCGGCCGAAGAACTAACCCGGGAGCTGGTTGAATATCAAATGGATATAACAGCAATTCAAGAAATAAGGTGGCCAGGAGAGGGTACTTTAGAGCAAAATGGAATGATTATAATATATGGAGGAAACACCCAAAATAAACATGAATTAGGAACAGGATTTGTCATCAAAAAAGAGTTATGGGGGAACGTTTTAAACTTTAAAGCTTTTAATGACAGGATTAGTAAATTACGAATAAAAGGTAAATGGAAAAATATAACGATGATTAATGTACATGCACCTACTGAAGAGAAAGAAGATGATATTAAAGAAGACTTTTATAATGATCTGGAAGATGTCATAGAAGAAACCCCCAAACAGGACATCCTGATTGTGCTGGGAGACTTCAATGCAAAAATAGGTAGAGAGCAAACTAATAAAAAAGTGGCCGGTATGGAAAGCCTACATACAACTTCAAATGATAATGGATGGAGAGTCATCAACCTGGCAGAAGCCAAAGGACTGCAGATTAGCAGTACCAGACTACAAAGAAAGGATATACACAAACAAACTTGGAAATCATGTGACAAGAGAACCTATAATCAAATAGATCACATTTTAATTAACAACAGAAATGCATCAAACATACAGCAAGTCAGAAGTTATAGAGGAGCTGAGTGCCACAGTGACCACTTCCTCGTTGGAGCAAAATTTAAAATAAAACTTAAGAGAGCTTTCTATACTAAATTACAAAGATTACACCCAACATATAACAGAGAAAAACTACAAGACATTACAGTCAAAGAGAAATTTACAGATGAAATAAAATGTAAACTTGAAACTCTGCAAAACCCTTCGGAGGAAAGCGTTGACCAAACTTGGTTGAACATCAAGAATACAATTCAATCTACCGCAGAAGAATGTCTCGGTGTGTTAACCAAGCATAGAAAGAACAGATGGTTCAATCAAAAATGTGAAGAAGCAGTCATTAAGAAGAAGAATGCCAGACATGTATGGTTAAATGACATCAATAACATCCAAAAGGAAGAGCATTATAGAAATGAATGTAAAGAGGCTACAAAAATAGTCAGACAGCAGAAGCGAGAATATATGAGTAATATAATCAAAGATATGGAAACTAATCACCAGAAAAATGAATCCAGAAATTTTTTTAAAGAACTGAAGTCAATGAAACGAGGGCACCAACAAAACACATATGGTTTAAAAGACAAAAATGGGAATATGATAAATACCAATGAGGAAATGTGCAACACATGGAAAGAATATTTTATTGAATTACTAAATTGTGAAGCTCCAAGTAACATTTTCCCACAGGAAGAGGTTCTAACATGCGAACCACAAATTGAAGAACCTACATTTGAAGAAATCCTATATGTAATCACACGACTTAAAAACAATAAGGCAACTGGGACTGATGGAATTGCTGCTGAATTTATAAAGGCAGGTGGCCATGCATTACATCTAAAGCTATACGAACTAATAATAAAAATCTGGAGGACAGAAGAATTACCCCATGACTGGAAAGAGTCATTATTGATACCTATCTTTAAGAAAGGAGACAAGTTCCAATGTGGAAATTATAGAGGAATATCACTACTGTCCACAAGCTATAAGATACTATCCGCAGTATTACTAAATAGACTAAAACCATATTCAGAAGACATATTAGGTGACTACCAGGCGGGTTTTAGACAAAACAGATCAACAATAGATCAGATATTTATCTTACGACAAATAGCCGAGAAACATTGGGAATATAAAAGAGATCTCCATAACATATTTGTGGATTTTAAAAAGGCTTATGATAGTGTCCATAGGAATAGTCTATGGAATGCTATGCAGGAATTTGGAATACCAAGGAAGTTAATCAACATGACCAGACTATGCATGGAAGATACTTATAATATAGTAACATATAAAGGCAGGAAATCAGACCCCTTCCAAATAACATCTGGCTTGAAACAGGGTGATGCACTATCGCCGCTACTCTTCAATCTGGCTCTAGAGAAAGTTGTAAGGAAGATAAAGGAGGAATGTGATATTGGAGGAACATCCAAGCTGCTTGGTTATGCAGATGATATAGATATTATAGGGCAAAGTGAACAAAAGACATTGGAAATATTGACTCACTTAAAGGAAAAAGCCCAACAGATGGGGCTGGTTATCAACCAAGATAAGACAGAATATATGGTAATTTCAAGAGACGAAATGGCTAATAACTCTGGCCACATACAAATAGATAATATGACCATTAAAAGAACGGAAACATACATATACCTGGGTACAATCTTCAACTGCTCCAAAAGAAATACAAACTAGAATCAACTCTGGAAATAAGATATACTATGCACTACAACATCTACTAAAATCAAAGGCGCTATCTCGTAACACCAAAATCACAATATACAAAACACTGATCAGACCAGTTGTGCTGTATGGCTCTGAAACCTGGAGTACAACGAAAGGAGACGAAGCCTTGTTACAAACCTTTGAGAACAAAATTTTAAGACGCATCTTTGGACCCATTAGGGATACACAAAGTGGAGAGTGGAAAAGAAGAAGTAACAAAGACATTTATGATCTGTTTAAGTCCCCGCTAATCACTGGTATCATGAAGGCTAGTAGACAACAATGGCTGGGGCATATAGAAAGAATGGAAGATAATAGGGAAACAAAACTCGCTTACACTCAGGAAATAAATGACCGTAGACCCCGAGGTAGACCAAGAAGACGGTGGAGAGATAATACATGTACAGACCTACAAGCACTTGGAATCAACGACTGGCAAGAGAAGGTCCACCAGAGAGACGAATGGAGACGGATTGTATTTGCAGCAAAGAACCTCAATGGCTCGGAAAGCTGAAGAAGAAGAAGAACCATCATTATCACTATTACTACTACTACTACTACTACTACTACTACTACTACTACTACTATTACTATTACTACTACTACTACTACTACTACTACTACTACTACTTCTACTACTACTACTACTACTACTACGGAAATATTTACTAAACGAGACCCGTGGTAATGTAGCGGCCAGGCTCTCGACTACCGTACCGGGGTTCGATCCGCAGGGCGCAGTTTCGAATTTTTAAAAATCATCTGGATTCCCGGGTCGACCCAGCCGAACATGTTGTACCAGGAAATCTGTTAGAGAGAGAGAGAGAGAGAGAGAGAGAGAGAGAGAGAGAGAGAGAGAGAGAGAGAGAGAGAGAGAGAGAGAGAGAGAGAGAGAGAAAGAGAGAGAGAGAGAGAGAGAGACCGATAACAAAACCAACTGAGTGCCGTTTGGTCTATGAATTTATGGGTCTATTCCCATGTGTCCAGTGCGTCTTAAGACGTGTACATAGGTGTAGTTTCGTCTTTTTTATTGTTCCAGACACAGATTCGTCCAAGAACAGCCGGGTAGAATCACACCACAGGCCACTAGTAACAACGAATGTCACCTTTAGAAATGAGCGACATTCACAGGCAGTATGTACTGCCTCCGCGTTGCCGTACAACACTGATGTAGTCTCGGTAAACTGTCGACAATCACCGGCACACGGAAATATTTGCTCAGCTGTCTTCCAGGCACAGCGCCAGTGTGTGGTCAGCTTTAACACACGCTGCCCTGCTGGTAAATCACGGTGGTACATGGGTGATCGGAGTGTACTACGAAGAGAATCACTAGGTTAGTTATACTGTTGTTATTTTACAACATCTTATTCTTTGCTCAAGATATAACACACCAACGCACTCCACGCAATCTAAGACAATCTAAGATGATCTAAGACAGTGGTTCTCAACCTTTATTGGCCCGTGCCCCCCTTCACCATATTTTCAGAACGTCATTTCCTCCCCCCCCCCCCCCTCCCTCTTGTCGTATTTCCTAACTAAAAATTCCTCCCTCCCGCCCCTACACAGTATACTTAATAATGGAAGCACATACTAAATCAAGTCTAGACGTCCACATTAAAACATGATTTGTGGGTCTACTTACTTTATAAAATGAATTTTAGAAAGGTGAGACGTACAGAACCGTAAAGTATGAAGGGAAAAACAAGATAAAGTAATCGGTTCTTGTATTAACGCGATCTTGAAATAATGTTCATTCCTCCCCCCCCCCGGAAACCCCAAATTCCTCCCGGGGGGGGGGGGGGGGGGGGGGGGGGGGGAATACCCCACCGGTTGAAAACCACTGATCTAAGAAGATCTAAGCCACCTAAGACAATGTAGGACGATCTAAGACAATGTAGGACGATCTAAGACAATGTAAGACGATCTAAGACAATCTAAGACGTTCTAAGACGATCTAATACGATCTAAGATGATCTAAGACAATCTAAGACGATCTAAGATCATCTAAGTCAATCTACGACAACCTAAGACGATCTAAGACGATATAATATTATTTAAGACAATCTAAACCGGTCTAGGTCAATCTAATACGATCTAGGTCAATCTAAGACAATTTAAGACAATCTAACCAAGTCTATGACAATCTAAGACAATCTAAGCTAATCTAAGCTAACCTAACCCAATCTAAGACAATCTAAGCTAATCTAACCCAATCTAAGACAATCTAAGCTAAGCTAACCTAACCCAATCTAAGAGTATCTAAGCCAATCTAACCCAATCTAAGACAATCAAAGCCAACCTAAGCTAATCTATCTAAGACAATTTACGTCCGATCACTTTCACATAATATGTCCCAGGAAACCACAGAAAGGTACATGGCATGACATAAATCCATATACATGAGTTCTTAACTGATTCAGTGCCAAACAATAGTTAGGTTGGACCCGACATGGTTCACATTCAAATGAACAAGTATTATAATGTACATTCCCGTTCACTGGGCTTTGAAACTCCAGAAGGTACCACGAAACAAACCAAATAACACAATGGCCCTAGCATGGCGATATATCGTCCTTCTGTACAAATAGGAAGTCACATTTAGTGGTAAATTATCCTTCGGCAATGAATAAGTTCACAGAGCAGGCATGTCAAGCATTTTGGCCTAACCTCAGCTTGCAAAGCGGATTAGGATTATTCTTAAAGTCGCTTAAAAGTCGACAGGGTCGACTTCATCGCACCGGGTTTTATCCCATATGGCTCGGTCTCTTTCCGCAGCGCGGAAAGCGTCGCACAAAGCACGAACTCCGTAGCTTTTAGCGACGACCCACAGGAGTCTCCGAAACATTTAACTCGTAAACCGAAGGGTGCAGCCCGGAATCGAACCCACAACCTTCGGATCACAAGTCAAACGGATTATTCTGTGGCGAGCTACAGTTTGGGAAAAGATCCCTAGGACAGTGGTTCTCAACCGGTGGGGAATCCCCCCCCCCACCCTCCCAGGGTTTCCAGGGGGGGGGGGACAATTATTTCAAGATCACGTTAATACAAGAACCGATTACTTGATATTGTTTTTCCCCTTCATACTTTACGATTCTGTACGTCTCATCCTTCTAAAATTCATATTATAAAGTAGACACGCAAATCACGTTTTATGTGGACGTCTAGACTTGTTTCTTCTTCTTCTTCTTCTGCGTTCATTCGGATATTTTTTTTTTTCGGACGTGATTGCGTTGTGCCTGTTTACAGCAGAGCTGCGTTCTTGTGCCGTTAGGCCGACACGTTCGACTTCTGCGGGTCTAGACTTGTTTTAGTATGTGCTGTTAAATTTAGCTTCCATTATTACGTATACTGTGTTAAAAAAAGGGGGGGGGGATTTTTAGGTAGAAAATACGAAAGGGGGGGGGGATGACGTTCTGAAAATATGGTGAAGGGGGCACGGGCCAAAAATGGTTGATAACCACTACCCTAGGAGGTCAGAGGAAAATAAATCAGCAAATAGAACCCCCTTAAGACTGCTTTTACGTCATTCAGCATCAACACAGACACAAGATGGGCTACTGCCCAAGATCAGTTTTGACGACCTACACTTCTTCATGGAGACAAGCCAGAAAGTGCAGTGCCACACATCCCTCCTCCAGTTTTGACGACCTACACTTCTTCATGGAGACAAGCCAGAAAGTGCAGTGCCACACATCCCTCCTCCAGTTTTGACGACCTACACTTCTTCATGGAGACAAGCCAGAAAGTGCAGTGCGACACATCCCTCCTCCAGTTTTGACGAGCTACACTTCTTCATGGAGACAAGCCAGAAAGTGCAGTGCCACACATCCCTCCTCCAGTGTGACCACCAGTTTTGACGAGCTACACTTCTTCATGGAGACAAGCCAGAAAGTGCAGTGCCACACATCCCTCCTCCAGTTTTGACGACCTACACTTCTTCATGGAGACAAGCCAGAAAGTGCAGTGCCACACATCCCTCCTCCAGTTTTGACGACCTACACTTCTTCATGGAGACAAGCCAGAAAGTGCAGTGCCACACATCCCTCCTCCAGTTTTGACGACCTACACTTCTTCATGGAGACAAGCCAGAAAGTGCAGTGCGACACATCCCTCCTCCAGTTTTGACGACCTACACTTCTTCATGGAGACAAGCCAGAAAGTGCAGTGCGACACATCCCTCCTCCAGTTTTGACGACCTACACTTCTTCATGGAGACAAGCCAGAAAGTGCAGTGCGACACATCCCTCCTCCAGTTTTGACGACCTACACTTCTTCATGGAGACAAGCCAGAAAGTGCAGTGCCACACATCCCTCCTCCAGTTTTGACGACCTACACTTCTTCATGGAGACAAGCCATAAAGTGCAGTGCCACACATCCCTCCTCCAGTTTTGACGACCTACACTTCTTCATGGAGACAAGCCAGAAAGTGCAGTGCCACACATCCCTCCTCCAGTGTGACCACCAGTTTTGACGACCTACACTTCTTCATGGAGACAAGCCAGAAAGTGCAGTGCGACACATCCCTCCTCCAGTGTGACCACCAGTTTTGACGAGCTACACTTCTTCATGGAGACAAGCCAGAAAGTGCAGTGCGACACATCCCTCCTCCAGTGTGACCACCAGTGTGACTGCCCACACTATCCAACAGCCTTCCGGGCTCATATCGGCCCCTTCAATCACCTTTGGACTTACTTGAGTCTCATTGGATGATGAGAGGTCTTAAGCTTTTTATGATGGACTGATGGGTTTCTAGAATAGATGTCTTACAACAAACAAAAAACGAATGAACACAAAATGTCCAGAATATATGTCGTTGGTGTCTTACAACAACAAATCGAAAACCGAATGAACATAAAATTTGCACAATACATGTCATTTCTTACAAGAGCAACAACTGAAAGAACACAAAATTTCCAGAATGTATGTCGTTATTTATTGAAAGAGCGAAGTGAAGATCAAGTGGTTTGGCCATGTCGTTAGAATGCAACACCATCAACTACCATCACTGGCCCTACATCAAAGATCATCTGCGACCAGACCAAGAGAATGCCCAAGAAGAAAACGGAATGACGACATCAACGACATTGTATACAATCACACCGAATGACACTATCCAGTGCCGCCTATCGGGCGCTGGAGCACAAATTATCCTCCCCACGCCGCTTGATGACAAAAGTGGAAGAAGATGATGATGATGGTGGTGATGATGATGATGATGATGATGATGATGATGATGATGATGATGATGATGATGATGATGATGATGATGATGATGATGATGATGATGATGATGATGATGATGATGATGATGAAAGTGAGAACCGAATAAATGAACAAAATTTCCAGAATACGTGTCGTTATTTCTTACAACAGCAAATCGAGAACAGAACGAACAAAAAATTTCCAGAATATATGTCATTATATCTGACAATAACAAATCGAGAGCCGAATGAACACAAATGTAATTATTAAAGCCGAGGAAAGAAAAATAACATACAGATACAAGAGGACGTTTCCACCAAATTTCTCATTAACAAACAAAACAACAAGAAAATGGAGCTACAACAATAAAATGGAGCTATAACAATGAAGCGTGCCAATAGTTGCGAATAAATAGTCCACATTCAACCAACATGTTCCCTAGGTTCGGAAAACAAGAGAGAAAGCAACATGAGTGTTCAGATACAGAGGAAAACAAACACCCGTGCGAGAGAGAGAGAGAGAGAGAGAGAGAGAGAGAGAGAGAGAGAGAGAGAGAGAGAGAGAGAGAGAGAGAGAGAGAGAGAGAGAGAGAGAGAGAGAGGAATGCGCAGGCGGAAGAATGAAGAATCATTACATGAGTTAACCTGTAGGCACCAACCAACCAACCACCTACCCATCCACACACAGACACGCCCACACACATACCTACCTACCTACCTAATCACCCACCCAGCCAGGCACACTTTTTTAAACACAACAAGACGAAGTCGCAACGACCAGCTGAAACAATCAAGTGTTGAAAGTAGCTTCAATGTTTCCAGTTCTAGGAAGCTACTATCCATCGTCATCATCACGAGCCCCGCCAGCTCTCGTAGGCTTTCATGTCTCGCCACAGGTCTCGGGCTTTGGTGTTCTGGATCAGCTCTGCTGATGATATTCCTCCATGACAATGTTTCAGTCCATCCAGCACGACTTCTCATAGTCTGCTTTTGCCTCTTTTCTATTGATCTTTCCAGTTGTCACGATGTTCTCAAATGCCTCTATTTTAGTTAGACCACCAAAGAAAGCTGTTTGTCTCTTTCTTGTTGTTGTGTACAATGTTCTAGTTTCATTAGCTTCTATCAGGCAGTCGTTGTTAGTTACTCTGGCAGTCCAAGGAATTCGCAACATTCGTCTCAGGAACCACATCTCCGTGGCTTCAAAGTTCTTCCTAATTTGCTCATTTACATTCCAAGATTCACTGCCATACAGCAAATCTGGTTCTATATAGCATTTCAGCACTCTCTTTCTCACATTCAATGATAGTGACTTATTGCACAAGATACCTTTCATTTCTGAAATGCAGTTTTTGTTTGTTCTATTATGTTCTTAATATCTTCCACCTGATGTTATAATTGTCCATAAGTAGGTACTGTCCGTGTGGCATAAATTGTCATGTGTTCTAATATACTTAAAAGCTCCGAGAAGGTTAACCCGGTCAATAAACACCCGCAGAAGTCAGATGTGTCGACCTAAGGTGCGCAAATAAACTAGGCACAACGCGAAAACGTCCGAGTGAGAGTGGAATGTCCTTCGAAGAGTCCGAACCGAAAGCTCGCTGAGTGGATGTCGTCTGCAGACTGACCGTTCCTGGTTTACGTGGGGAGCGGCCAGTAGCGAACGAAACGCCCAATATAGGAAGTGAGGAAGTGAAGTAGCCATTTGCAGGACGTGACGATTCCTTGGGAGAGCCCAGTACCAGAGCGCTATGTGTTGGCTCTGCAATTATGGAAGCCTCCTTTGATGGCGGGGAATGCCCATGGTCTTCCCCTGCCTTCCTTTGAGGGTTGACCGTGATGTCTTTGGCCGTTCTAACTTAACCAGCTGGGATGTGGACGACACCACAACAGTGAGAGTCGAATGTCCCTCGAAATACCCGGGAAGGTTAACCCGGTCAACAAACACCCGCAGAAGTCGGATGTGTCGGCCTAAGGGCGCAAATAAACTTGGCACAACGCAATCACGTCTGGAGAAAAAAGACACTCTGGATGAACGCAGCAGAAGAAGAAATTAGTTAGTTCCGGTTAAATGCCTATCCGCCATGTTGGGGACCGGAAATGAAGACCAGATGAAGAAGAATATATATTTAAAAGTAAAAGACCCTTTCACGCACATTTGGTATTGGGTATACGTTGTTAACCCTATATACTTATAGATCAACCGCCACCCTACAGGTACCATGGTCAATACCACTTCAACCGCCTTTACTTCCCATTATAGTTCCTGGTACATAATTTAGTCTGCATTGATTTAAAAACAATCCGCTTTTGATGGGGATTCGAATAAGGGACCACCGGACCCCGCAGACAAGCGCCCTAGCCACTGGCTACCGGGGTTCTCAAAATATGATTCTGAATGATTAGGTGGTGTGACCGCTTCTTTTCCTCGCCGCCATGTCCTTGGCACTAAGTTTTAAAAAGTATCCATTTGTCAGTAATGAAACTGAGCCACGGTTGGGATTGAGTCCCGGACATTCGTGTTGGTAGGCTTGTAAACTAACCGCTTACTGGGCCCGGTGGTTCGTAATGACAGGCTTCATAACTCAATAACTCATGGTGTCAACGCGCCCGGCCTCGATCTAGCTACAGTGGCAACAAACACGCCCACATGTCAACATTTCCGTCAGCTTGTGTAAACATGGAGCCCCTTCATACTGACACATGGACACACCAGCACAACAACACACGGGACTTGTCGCCCGTTAGCTTTCAGCTCTCGTGACATGGCAGTCCGGGAGGGCTGCTAATATACTGTTAAAATTAGTTGCACATCCTTTACATGCGTCGCAGTCGACCCCAGCATAATTTGACTGTTTGTGATTTCTAGGCAAGTACTAGTAGTTTCAGTAGTTTTCCACTGCTTTCTGGACGACCGGCACTCATCTCATCGTATGAAAACCAACGAAAAGCGGTCTGCTTCCATATCGCCCTCAGCTGTGCTTTGAACGCGATATGCGGATTTGCGAATCGCATTCGTAACACTTTCGCCACGGCGCGGGGCGTACAGTACCGAATTAAAACAAAATAAAAATAGGAAGCTCCACAAAAGAAAAGACACATTGAGATCCAGGCCAGCGTTTCGACAAAAGGTTTATAAGCGAACAAATAACCACAAGAATACTTAGCTAGGAAAATCAGTTTCACTATATGGATAAGTAAATAATGTGTTTCAATAAATACATAAAAAGGTAGGTCTTAGATGTGAATGGGCTACAGCATAACAGTAGACGGGTACCACCTGTTTTCTGTTAACGATGAATTATGCGCGGCGCTCACCAAACCCGACACCCCACATTGCGCCGACGGCTTCGGGCGGAGGAAGCGCATTTGGGAGTGTACAAGCCTTTATCCTGATGCTGGGAAATGTAATCTTAAGACTAAATGTCATGGCAGGATAGACCAGGTCCTAAATCTTGGTTGGCAACTGGTCTAGGATAGAAGCTCCGACAGAAGGACAGTTAGACCATTACTTCTGCAGCTTGTTTTGTTTCAGGCGTATTGGTGTTACCTTTCCTCTGAAGTAAACTAGGCAGGCCGAGAGAGGGATCATGCTGCATGGGCAACACATGATCTCCACTGTATGCTGTGAAGAGGTATAACTATAACGATGGTGTGGTTGTAGTTATTATGCGTTTTTTTTTTAAAGCTCAGTGTAACAAACTATTGTCTAACAGGCGGCAAGTACCACTAATAAGCATAACTCTAAGACCGAGAAAAGAAAAGACAGGAAATGCTGAAAGAGATAGGGGTTTTGAAAAACGAAATAAAATCAAAAGGGTTAAAAGACATAAGAACGAATTCGTGGCACCAGGTTTTATCCTAGGTGGCCCCCGTCTTCTTGCGGCTGGGCGACCTGCTGAAATGGTCGCAAAGGACACGATCTCCGTAGCTCCAGCGACCACCCCCAGGGGCTTACAACAACAAAACTGCACTGGCAAACTCAATAACGGATCCGAAATAGAACCTACGACCGTCATAGTGCGAGGTATGTGGCTTACCACTCAGCCACGGAGTTCCCCTTCGTATACAGACAGACAGACAAAAAGAGAGACAGAGAGAGTGTGTGTATGCGTGCGTGGGTGTGTGTGTGTGTGTGTGTGTGTGTGTGTGTGTGTGTGTGTGTGTGTGTGTGTTGGAAGAGAACATTCTGTTCAAAAGACAGCTCACAGACATACCTCTGAGAACCACTGAGTTTCCTACCCTCTAACACAGTGATTCTCAACCTTTTTTGGCCCATGCACCCATTCACCTTATGTTCAAAATGTCACCCCCCCCCTTTTCGTATTTCCCTCCCTATGAATCCCCCCCCCCACACACACACACACACACACATACACACACACACACCCTCGCCCCTATATAGTATACGTAAAACTGAAAGCTAACTTTAATAACACATACTAGAACACGTCTAGAAGTCTACATAAAACGTGATTTGCAAGTCTACTTACGTTGTAAAACGAATTTCAGAAAGGCGACAAGTACAGAACCGTTAAGTATGGAGGGCAGATCAATATCAAGTAACCGGTTCTTGTATTAACGCGATATTGAAATAATCTTAATCTTCCCCCACCCCCACCCCTTCCACCCTCCCGCCACTTTCTGGAAACCCTAAAATTCCCCCTAGGGGGGAATTCCCCACCGGTTGAGAACCACTGCTCTAACAAGAAGCCCACCACGCATCAAACCTGAGTAATATAATTATCTGGCAACACCCAACACATCGTGTGCGCGCAACTCTGTGTCAGGTACACCAGACTCAGTCAGGAACACGCATGTCTGCAGAGAAATGCCTAACACGGCAGTGATTCGCACGCGTTGGGGTCACTTGCAACAGGAAAGTGGCACATTGATTGTAAAATCCCACTGAATGTTGCTTCTCTAGCTGGCCGTGAAACAAGTCTTAGTTTAGACAATGTTTACATCGAAGCTGTGACGCATCCGACTTTAGGAAGAAAGTCTTTAGGGTTTGATTATTTGGGTACCATTAATCATTATCTTTAGGGTTTATTTTGTCTTCCTTCTTTGACTAAGAAAAGTTGGGTTTATTTTGTCTTCCTTCTTCGACTAAGAAAAGCTAGTTGTATGTCTTTTATAGGAGGTAGCATCAACTCCAGCATGTAGGGTATTGCCCATTAATGAATTACGACGCAAAGTTAATTCACTTGTTTGCAATTGCCTTCTGAACAGCGGACACCTCACGCTATCGAAATCAACGCAAAGCGTAAAGCTGTCTGTATCCAAATCGCACATGGCTGATTACGAACCCTTGACTCGGTGTGTCGGGGAATGATAAAACTGCATGTCCCACTATCCCGTAGATCACTGCACCGGTATATCTCTTGAACGCATGCAATGATTAGCGTGTTAAATGGTAGGTAGTTTTCACATGCTGAAATTACCTCAGAAGTCGGTGTTAGTTCGCCTGATGGCGAAGGACATTGGTAATAATAGGAAGAGCTAATCCACACGCAAAAAATCTTCCAGTGCACTCATTCAGTGACTGCGCTTGGGTTAAAAGCCAGCGATCGCAAAAAAAAAATAATAATAATAATAATAATGCTAATATGTTGCCAGGGTTGCGCCCTGTGTGGACCAATAGGTGTTATTTCACACTGTCTATGCTGTGTCTAAACAAAATACTGAACTTTACAAGATCGAAGCATCCACACACACAAAAAGACAGGGTGTTTGTAAAGTCTCACAACAATTTGTATGTAGAACAATTTTAAAAATGAAGTACATGACGTCATCAAAAAATGTGCTAAAAACATCCATTACATTATATACAATAGTCACTGCTATTATGGTCTAACGCTGTTTTGGGGGTGCTGGAAACTACCAATGAAGTATTCATTATAACAGGTGCTTGAAATGTCCACCACGGGCTTCAAGACATGACTCTACTCGTCTCTTCATATTGTCAAATACATTCTGCAACGTGTCTGTTGTTGTTTCCGTGTGTATCCACCGCCATTTCGAAACACTTGTTCAACCAAAACAGTTCTTTCTACCATTGATAACACCATTCTGTTTGAAGTCCAAAGAATTACTCCAGCAGACAACGGCCTTCCGCTGCGCATTGCTTCGCGATAGACTGTGGAGCACATTTTTATGACGTCATATTCTTCATTTCTTTTTCCACATTTGACTTACATACAAAGTGTAGTGAGACTTTACAAACACAATGTGCTTTGCCCATACTAAATGTCAGTGACATCAAAAGAACAGTGATTGAGAGTATGGCTTCTGGAAGAAGAGGCTGGGGGGATCGTACAGCTTTTGTGTTTACATTCAACAAGGGGGTGCATCGTTTTGACGAGTGGGACAGACAGAACTACAAAACTTAGAATTTTTAAGACTATGTATCTTTCCCACATACGCCTGTGAGACCTGGACACTTACTAAACAAGCTGAACAGCGCATACATGAATGTGAATATAAATGTTACAGATGGGTTCAAATAATATCTTTGTTACAGAAAAGAACAAATGCATCCATACGACAAGAGCTGAATATTGAAGTAGGTTGGCTACTAAAGACGAGAAAACAAAGACAATTGAAATATGTTGGTCACTTGAAACGTCATGAAAGTTGAGAGAGCAGTCATGGAGGCGTGTATGCCCGGGAAGAGAATAAGATGACTGCCAAAGAGAAGATGGGTTCAGTAGGTAGCAGATGATCTCCAGATGGGTGTATCAGACGCGGGACATCTTGCTTATCATCGAGAAGTTTTCCAGAAGGTTATTATGGGAGTGAGGTTCTGCAATGGACATGCTTCTGAATGAATGAATGAATGAATGAATGAATGAATGAATGAATGAATGAATGAATGGTATGTTTTACTGTTGATTTCTTCTTCTTTAGGCCTACTCTATACCATTTGCAGCCGATATGGGATTTGTAACGCGTGGAACTTACACAGGGACCTCCAGTTTTTTGGCCTTATCCGAGAAGGCTAGATATCCACTCTCACTACCCAAGAAGTCAGGGGACGTGTGAATGCTGGGAATGAACTCAGTGGCTTCTGAGCCTAAGGCATAACCGCTCAGCCACGGCTTCCACTTTGCTGTTTATTTCAAAGGGCTGGGGCGACCCCGGAACTCAGCTCAATTGTTATAAATCCGTCTCCATGCGAATTCGAACCCAAGATCACCGAGTTAACAGGCAGGAGTCTAGCCACTGCGCTACCGCTATTTCCACCTCCATTGTCATGGGTTAGAAATAATCCACTAGCCCAGTGTACCCTGAGGGTATTATTTCCCTGAGTGAAATCGTGAGCCTTTATTTATTTGGTTGTCACGCACGCTTTGTGGTTGGGATGTTTTATTCTAAGTTAACCCTAAAACTGAGGATCAGCTCAATGGTGCATGTAGAAAGAATTCTTCTTAACAAACCACTTATTCACAAACACCGCGTTACTGCACTTCAGGTCAGACTGAACGCTTGGCCTAACACGAGAAAAGAACAAAGCCGTATGTCAAACACCTCCATTTATACAATTAAATTCTTTTGCAGTCTATTTTATTGGTTAAATTATTGACATGGCATTCCTTGACCGTCTAAGATCGTGCTTTTGTTTACAATGTGTACCCAAACAAAACTACGCATTGTCTGACTCACACATGCCGCTTCCGCTAACTTAATGGGAAATATCATTAACTAAAAAGACAAAGTAACAGACAATGGGATACTGAAAACGATAGCTGGTAGTTTCTTAAGGTGTCATTCAGTGGTAAGCATCATTCTGCGTTATGAAGTTCTCTTGCATCGTTATGCAATTTAAAGATAAAGTCAGGACTACTGACATGGGAAGTACTACTCCATCATGGAAATGCCAGGCATAGACAACTATTAACATTAACCCAAAAGAATATTATGCATCTATGGCTTCAACATCCGCCTTAGATGCTTGAGTAGTCCGTAGTGATGATAACATGTTTGGTCCTTTGAAAACTCATCTTGGTGGTAAATATTTCGAAGATGATGAAGATGTTGAATGTAAGATTCGAATTTGGCTGAGACAGTACAACAGTACTTGCGTTTTACAGGTTTGGAAGCACTGATACATCAATATGAAAGGTGTGGTAATGTTGGTGGCGATTATATTGACATATAGGGTAAATGTAAGCCAATAATAAATGGTTATTATCTTGGTATCGCATTCATTTATAAATCCATATGATTCTAACATAATTACCTCTCCTCGTAACACCCTGAAATACCAATGGTAGCTAAACACTTAAGACCACTGAAAAACATGAAAAATATATTCACGAGTATTGATTAGTACACCCGGGAAGGTAACCCGGTCACCAAATGCCTGAAGAAGTCAGATGTGTCGGCAGAAAGATGCAAATATCGCAGCTCTGCTGTAAACATGCACAACGTGATTATGTCTTAAACAACATACCAGACGACAGCAGAAGAAAATTAGAACAACCGAATGCACGTGAAAGAACCAAATCTGAGGACACTAACAAGGCTTTCTACGTGACTGATCCATCCTTATATATATATATATATATATATATATATATATATATATATATATATATATATATATATATATATATCACACACACACACACACACACACACACACACACACACAAACATAATACAACCAAGCAACAAGTGAGGTCTCTTATTTCAATGTTCGTAATATACAAGGCCCAACATATTTGTCACAATCTAGATTACATGTTATTGTGTAATTTAATATCTCAGGTGTGTTATTAACTAGGTATAATTACAGCCAGTGTAATCAATCTACACAAGATGACAGTTATTATTCCCATGCTAACAACATGAATAAACTTCTCTTAATTGGACTCTGACACGGTTTTTTGCGTACATTCGCTTTGAATTCAAGAGTACTCCACACACGTGCTACCACCTCTCATGAATTTAACTGATCTTTGCGTGTGAATTTGCTTTCCCCAGGACCAGTGTCCCTCGCCAGGCGAGGCGAACCCACTCCGACTTCAAAGGTATTGTGGCACTTGATTTCAATGCGTTCAGATACTAATTAAAACGTGTCCTTACGACGTGGTTTGTCCGGTGTGAGATGAATTTAATTAGTTATCGTGGGAAACTAAGAAGAGATATTCTGGACACATCGAAGTTTTCGATTGCAGGAAGATAGGTTTTGTGTTATTTCATGAGGCTCGAATGGTTTGTGGAGAAGTAACGACTGGATAACTTTCTTGCTTGTGTTCGTTGGCTTCAGCTCCAACGCGAAGTCCTGTATGTCGGATGAAGACATCCTGTTGTCCAACATCAGTGTGATATCATACAGGACCTGAGGTTTGCGTGAGTATCCGTTGTCCCATGTCTGGCTTATTGGTGTGCAGACTGGTGGTTCCTCACCGTACAGGCAGACACTCTCCGACTTCGGAGGAATCGGCGATCCTACTGACTTTAGCCAGGACCCCAAAGGGACCTGTTGCCGAGGACGCTCGACGAGGACGCGTCAATAGGTCTTGGCCAGTATATAACCCGGCCCTGGTGCCTTGGAAACACCTCTGCGTCCCACTGGATAACTGAAACAGTGACACCTTCGTCCATCATTGTTTTTCGTCTTTTTTTTTTTTCGCTGGCTTTACAATCAAGGGTAATCCATACAAGCGCTACTGCGTCTAGTGCACTGGACTGATTTGTGCGTGTGGATTAGCTTTCCCTAGTACCAGTCTCCCTCGCTTTCAGGCGAACCGACTCCAACTTCAGAGGTGTCCATCATAGTGATTGCCTTCATGGGACATTGATTGATTAGCATGGATAGTGCTGTTTAGAACTACTCACCTCAAACTACGCCTAGAAACCATACAACTGCTAGACATTGGTGACAGACTACAGCGTATGGCTAACGCTGATTCAACAGACGACCATTGTCTTAACTAAGAGCCTGATGGCGTCACGTTGTAGCTGGATAACCAAGTAAGACTGTGTGTCCCCTGTCTAGCGTGAGCTGTCAGTCTACACACTTCCATTTTGCTGTTGTTCTATTAATCTTGTCGTCACAGCCTGATGTAGTCTTGTCATCGATTATCTAACGCTATGACAATTGTTCTCTTGTTTACTATAAGCCAACGTTAAATGAATAAGCAGACACGCTGGGGAATCAGGAAACTATTGGTCTGATGCATGGGTGCGTTTGTCATTGTACTTATAAGCGGGGCGCGTTAGCGACGTTGACAGGGAACTGAATTGATAGTGTTATGAATATCATTTGGGTAATCCTCTGATACCATTTAAACAGCTCACACATAAGCAAAAAATCAATTAGGAAACCCTTTGATGCCATAAGACAGTTCACAAATAAACACACATAGTATTGTTTGGCGTTCAGAGAAGGAGAAGAAGGAAGTACAGATTACAGGACATACTAGACACATTTTAAGTTGTCTAGTATGTCCTGTAATCTGTATTTCCTCCTTCTCCTTCTATGAAAGCCACAATTACGACAATTACGATTCAAATTTTATGTTGTCTAGTGCGTCCTTTACTGGCAAGCTACTGAGCGTAATCTTGTCAAGAAATCAACAATCAGCTGAAAGATGCTGATGTTGACAGCGATGTCCTATAAAGGATATGCAAAACAAACAAACCGTTCTTTAATCTCCTTCTATGAACGCCAAACGATACTTTTTTTGTTTTATTTTACATTTGCATATCCTTTACAGGACATCGTTGTCAACATCAGCATCTTTCAGCTGATTGTTGATTTCTTGGCGAGATTACGCTCAGTAGTTTGCCATTGCTTTCTGAGCGGCCGGCTCCCGTATCCCGCAAGTCACCAACGCGGGTAGAACCGCTTCCAATTCTCTCGCGCTGCGTTACCCTGGGTGGATAAACTGGATTACGGAGAAAGTCATGTAACCCCTCGGCCAGAGAGACCGGCCACACAATACTATGTGTGTTTATTTGTGAACTATCACAAATAGTGTATTGCTTGGCGCTCACAGAAGTAGAAACATTACGCTGATAATGTCATGAATATCAACTGGGGAACCTCGTGAGGCCACTAAATCAGTTCACAAATATTGTGTGGTGCTTGCAGAAGTAGACGAAGGAAGTCTCAATCTGTGTGTCTACTCCCTTCCGTGCCATGACACAAGACTGTTAATAATCTTGTCATGCTGTCTTCTTCTATCTCTCTTTTCGCAAATCTTCTCGGTTGTCACGAACATGTTCCAGTTTTTGTCTTCCCTTAACATGCCCAAAAAACGATGACTGCCCACTTTCTGATGTTTGTGATAAGTTGTCTCAGTCGACTCAGCTTCCCTTAAAACGTCCCGGTTGCTCTTTTTGGCTGTCCAATTAATGTTCAGCATTCATCCATAAAACCACATCTCCGAGGCTTTTAAGGATTTTTTCGCCTGTTTACCAATTGTCCAGGACTCCCAGCCGTATGTTAAAATCGGTTCTATGTAACATGCAAGAACTCTTTTTCTGACTTTCAAGGACAGTGATTTATTGCACAAAACGTTCTTCAATTTTTCCCCCTCCATCAATCCATCATGTGCCATGCAGATAAGCGTGGGCGGTCATGTTCTGCCATCTCACTCAATCACCAGAGTCGTGGTGCAGTACTTGATATTCTTGGCATCTGTAAAGAAGGTAGTTTGCCATTGCTTTCCTTCCTAGCAGTGACCATACTGGTCGATGATCGTAGCCATTGTCTCCCAAAAAAGAGATCCTCTGCCTACCGTCGTGAAGCAGGAGACCATAACCTAAAACTATATGTTGGCTGCTCTTCGACTTCATCCACCACCTGCAAGCATGGCTTCACATAACCCTGATCGGGGGGAGGGGCTAAACGGGTACTCCACCTTGCCCTAGGGTGTCCCGTAGGCTAGAGGAGGTAAGGAGGCACCTTACCTCTCCTTTGATAGGGAACACCTCTACCCTGCCACCCTATTTTTTTTATATACTGATGTAAATCGAGAAGATCATTACAGATATTCCACTGGTCAGCAGGATAGGCTCGGACACATTCATCACAATCCCTCTGTCTCAGCTACCGCCATGGGCTGTGGTGAGTATGCCTTGTTAGAAGCACATTGTAACAAACCATCCTCTGTCAAGATGCCAAGCTACCAGTCATTTGTATAGACCACCCGATACTCAGTGGGTGACGTCATCAGGATCACATCAACAGCCTTTACATTCCAAGACATTTCCTGGTACGAATTTTAGGCTGTGATGGCATGGAAGCCCTGTCAACAGCATCCTCGATTCGAACCTTTGACAACCGTAACGGCAGGTTCTACCAGCCACTACACTACCGTTGTTCCCAGCAGTTTCTGTTTGTTTGTGATTATCTAGCTAATTAAACGTTCAGTAATTCGGCATTTCTTCTCAATTGCCGACGATCAGACCACAAAGAAAATATACCCAGTGATCAACACCTAAATCGGTATATAGAGATTGTGAATTGCGCTCACGGTGATAGGCGCCGTTATCTTACAAAAGATAACATCACAAACGATTGAGACGCTGAGACGGGAGTTCATTCATTCAGAAGCATGTCCTTTACAGAACCTAGCTCCCATAACAACCTTCCGGAAAACTTCTCGATCACAAGCAAGATGTCCCGCGTCCGATACACCCATTTGGAGATCATCCGACATATCCTGCACCCATCTTCTCTTTGGCCTTCCTCTTCCTCTCTTGCCAGGCATAAACCCCTGTTCTCTCCAAACTCTCACGACGTTTCAAGTGACCAAAATATATCAAATTTCTTTGTTTTATCGTCTTTAATAGCCAAACCAGTTCAATATTCAGCTCCTGAAGTATGGATGCATTTTGTTCTTTTCTTTACCCAAGATATTCTTAGAACTTGTCTATAACATTTATATTCAAAGGCATTTATGTGCTGTTCAACTTGTTTAGTAACTTTATTTTCTGTCACATGTTGAGAAACAGTAGCTGTTTATCCGGATGTCCTTTGCTTGACAGCTTCTGTTTAAATAAAGAAACGCATACACCGAGGGAACACCTCTAAAATAGTCCCATAATAATGCCTCCATGGGTGGTGGCTTGGCTATAATTTATTGCTTGCAACCTGTTTTGTAAAAAGAAAAAAGAAAAAAACAGACATATAAATGTCAGGACTGAAAAGCCTAGCATGACATAAAGATACAACTCAAGCACAGCGACGAGAAAATAAGAATTTAAAAAGAAAGAGTATCAACTTCATTGCATCGGGTTTTATCCCACATTGCTCGGCCTCTTTCCCGCTAGGAGGCCTACCGAAAGCGTTGCACACAGCACGAATTCCGTAGCTCCAGCGACGAACCTCGGATGTCTCTGAGAAAACTGCACTCGTGAACTGAACGGCGTGGCCCGGAATCGAACCCACAGCCTTCTGAGCGCGTGACAGGCGTTGTAACTACTTCACCACGGAGACTCCCCATGCACAGCAATGACCATGAACTATCGTCGCTTATAAAGTCGCTTAAAAGTCGACAGGGTCGACTTCATTGCACCGGGGCATAATGGGCTACCCTTTGCCTTGAAGTTGGAACCGCGACTTACTGATGACGGACTGACTGGCTTCCATTCCGTTCTAGCCACTCTCAGCCATGATAGTTATCTGCACGTCCTTCACAGGACGTTGCAATCAACCCCAGCACTGACAGTTTGTGAATTCAATAGTAAGTTATAAGAGACCTTTTTCCATACCTTGTATAGTGCTATCGCACTCGGTGAGTCATGTAGCAAGTATCTCGCCGACAGCTTTTATTTCCCAAGACATTTTCTAGTACCCATTTTAGACTGGGCTAAAGTTATCAATTTGTAAAATCCCAATCCGCGCAGATGTGAATCGAACCTATGACTATCGAACAGGCAGGCGTGCCGAGTAATTTACTACGATGAGTAGTTTCACAATTCTTTCTGAACAGCTGACGTCTCATATCATTGAAATCAAAGCAAAATAATTTACATCCAAACTGATTTCGAACCCTCGACTGTGTACGTCGGCGAATTATGAAATTTATGTTCACTAAACAACCCTAAGCAGAAAAATCTCCGAAACTTTCGAAACCTGCAGCTGTGGACAGTCATGACCACAAACTTTTTTTTTATCTGACAAGCAATGTTTGTTGAAAGCATGCACAGTTAAGATCATTTCTGAGGCTCCCATGATGCTCGTGATGTACAGAGGTTGGACGTTCTGCCAGTTTTTTCTTCACCAAGGAGACCAAGACGTTGACAGCCAGTGTAATGTTCTGGTACAGCTCCTCGGATGACATGTCCGACGCAGACAGCTAGACACAACACCCTATTCAACTGAAATTTGGTTGTGGCCTTGGTTTCCTATACTTTAGCATTGAGCATATCTCCACCTAGTGACGGTGAAAGAAAAGTTGCCAGTCTTGTTTAGATCAGGCCATAGAATTCTTGGGATCTGACGGATCAATGACTCAGAAGCCAGGAAAGCATCGTACCTCTTCGCGAGTTTCTTCACCAGCATCTTGTTCTTGTTGAGTTTCTTCAGTCCCGCAATGTCCGTGTGGGACATGTCATTAGCCTTAGCCTGCTCGCAATGCACCTGTTCAATAAGAACACATACCTTCATCTTTGGCTTGGTGTGATTCATCTTGATGGTTCCGGCAAACACTTGTCCTTATGTTTGTCACAGTTCTTCAGTGCATTTCGCAGCTCCACCGATTCGATCTACTTGCGCTTGTTCGTTTCGTTGGAAAACTTTAAGGCATTGTCTATGGCTTCACTCAGCGAGTCTCTATTTAGCTTATTTTACTCATTCTCCTAGCTTGAGTCAGCAACAGGAAAAAAAACGTGACACTGCTTAAGAAAAATTGGGCCCGCATCGATGATGAAATTGAAAGTTGCTTCAGCGACTACTTTACTTAGCCTCGTTCAATATCAGAAGAGAAGTTATAATTAGGGCCCATCAGGCCTTAGAAAGATCATCCTGCGACCAAGCCAGCCACAGTGTGGATATTAATTTAACAGAGCTTGTTGTACATACACATGAAGATCGTTGCAGCTGTCACACAAAGATATCATAACCTATGCCCATGTGATCTCGCAATGGCAAACTACTTAATGTAACATTGCCTATTAAATCACAAACAGTCAATAATGCTGAGGTTGATTGCAACATTCTATAAAGGACATACAACTAACTTTTAATATGTGATCTCATATAGATGTGAAATTGAAGGATTAATCTCCCTTTCTATAATGCAAGAGAAGTTAGCCCCCTTTACAGTGCATATCATCTCAATATAATAAAGAGGTGTTGAAGATAGATAAAGAAATTCAAGAACAATACAGAGTGACTGTGAAAAATAGGTACAATGCAATAGCTAAAATACAGAGTATAAATGAACAATGAAAATGTTAGGGGACTCCATTCTTCAAACAAGCAAAGAAATATTACCGGAGAGACGCCAAAAAGCTAAGAAAAAAAATGGATGACTGAGGAAATCTCAAATCTAAGTTATACTAAGGCATTTGATAAAGTAAAATGTTGGAAGATATCAACATTGATGGGAAAGATTTAAGAATGATAAAGAATATTTACTGGAACCAAGTAGCAGCAATTAAAATGGCAAATAAAGACAGAAATTATGAACAAATAAAGCTAGGAGTACGACAGGGATGTGTCTTGTCACCGGAACTCTTCTCCCTCTATAGCGAAGTAATAAAGAGAGAGAGATTAAAGAGAGGTCAGGAATATTAATGAGAGGTTATAATATTAGCATAAACAATATATGCTATGCAGATGGCACAGTATTGTTTGCGGATACCGCAACAGATCTACAACAATTGTTGGATATTGTAGTAACAGAGTGCAAAGAAAGGACTCTCCTTGAATATCAAGAAAACAGTAACAATGGTGATATCAAAGAAAAATGTAACACCAAATTAAGAAATAAAAACAGAAGGGAAAATTCTTAACCACGTGGATAGTTTTAAATACCTAGATGCATTTGTAATATCATATGGAAGATGCACAACAGAGATTAAGAGCAGAATTGGGCAAGCAAAGGCTGCATTTCGGAAAATGAAGGGTATCCTATGCAATAAGTCACTATAATTGAATGTAAAAAAGAGATTGCTAAAGTACTATATAGAACTTGCATTGCTGTATGGCAGTTAGTTAGTTAGTTAGTTAGTCGACAGATCATCCTCGTTGCACATCGGACCATTCAGTCCATAAGTGCTCGGATCCCCTCCTCAGCAAATCCCGCAGCGTGTAGCGGCTAACGACGCCAGTTCTGTGTTGGTTTATCAATCTTCTTTGGCTTCCTGCGTAGTGTTCTTGTTTGGCCACCCCTCTTTTAATTTGCTGCTCTCGCAGTCTGGCCATTGTTGTAGATTCACAGTCATCACTTGGTTCTTGCAAAAGTCTCACTTCTCGTAGAGCATTCAGAATGTCAGCCTGGTCCATGGCGCGTCCGCCCTCAACAGTAGCCTCACCTGCGAGCTTGTCAGCCCGCTCATTTCCTTGTACTCCCGCATGCCCTGGCACGAAAATGAAACTAATCTTTGCCAGCCGAGACCGCTTCAGAGGCAGCAACCATTCTCTTCGGATCGACCCCTCCTCTATCCTCTTGATCATGTTCATTGAGTCGCTAAGGAAACAAGCCCTAGTGAATGTCTGTGTCTCGAGCCATGTTATTGCTTTACTTACTGCCATGACTTCCATGGTCAGGCTACTTGTGGTTTCAGTGAAAGCACCAGAGTCCTCCTTCACAATTCTCCCTCCGGCCCGAGCTGTAAAGGCCCATGAGCTTCTCACATGTCGGACGACCGACCCATCTGTGTAGATGACCGCGTCACCGTCTAGCGAATTCTCGAAAATCAACGCTTGTACTTCAGCCTCAACAGCAGCCGGATTTTCTTGTCTGCATTTTCTATCTAGTTGGATGCAAACTGAAAAGGATGTGCAGAAGTCTGTTGGCACTTGCACCCACTCCTCGCCAGGTTCTAAGTCCTCAAGTGAACACACCTGTTGAAGAATGTCCTCGGCTTGACCCATCCACGACCGTCCTCTTTTTAACCTGCTGCCCTTCACCTTCCTAATTTCACTATGCAGTGGATGCTGTGTGTTTGCGTTAATTCTGAGGTAGGCACGTGCCCTGCAAACTTGCATTCTCTCTTCAATGGTTGGAAAATCAAGAAGGTAGCGCATCGCCCTGCATGCTGTATCTCTTGTACATCCAAGAATAATGCGCATAGCTTCATTCTGTATCCTTTCCATCCTTTCTATCTGCTTATGGCTGACAGTCAGGATTGCCATTGCATACTCCAAAACAGACATGACCAGCCCCTCGTACAGAAGACATAGATGGCGCTGCTCACAGTTTGCTGCCGCCATCACCCGCATCGCTGCCAAACCCCGCTTGGCCTTTGTTATCACCTGGTCTATGTGCACATTATAAGCAAGGCTTCGATCAAACCGTATCCCCAGGTAATTCATTGCCTGCGTTCTTTCCACCGTCTCTGAACACAGCATTACAGTTGGTGTTATATTGTTGACAATATGATTATTCAACGAGAACCAAGTCACTGTTGCCTTTGTTGGGTTGACCATTGCCCCAGCTTCATCACACCAAGTACTTATGCGATTGAGTTCGGTTTGTAGTTCCACAGCAACCTCCTCTCTATCCTTACCCTGACGATACACTAAAACATCATCGGCATATGACAATGTCCTGCCAGGTCCAGTGATCTGCTCACTGGTGATTCTCACTGTGTAGGCGTTGAACAGTACCGGAGATAATGGTGATCCCTGTGGTAGGCCAGGATATATTGTTGTTGGTTCCGAAGTCCAACTGCCACATCTAAAAACTACTTTCCGTTGGAAGAGAGCTGCAGCGATCCAACTAAGGAGGAATGGACTTATGTTTAGTTCAAGAAGCTGAAACATTAAAAAATCCAGTGGTACTCTGTTGTATGCGTCCTCAAGATCAATCGCTGCAGCAACGGTTTCAGTGCCTGAGTGGAAACCTTCATAGACATCGTGGGCAAAGACTGCTGCATTGGTCCAGGTTTCTCTTTTTGGATGGTACCCGCCCAGGGTAGGTGGGAAAACACCTTGCCTCTCTAGTTGGCTTGATATTTTCCTGGCAATTACCTTCTCCAGCAGCTTGCCTATTGTATTCTGCATGGTTATAATTCGATATCCCTGAATTTTCTTGTGGTCTTTGTCAGGCTTCGGCGAGGGAATCAGATAGCTGTGTAACCATTCCTCCTTGATGCTAGCACTCCCTATACTGTTGTTGTACATGTCTGCTAGTTTCTCTAGCTCATTGTCGGTACACCTATTTATGTCGTCGTATCTTATGCCATCAGGACCTGGAGCACTGTTTTTTGATCGTCGAAGCACAGCCTTGATTTCTTTTACTGTCACTTTGTCTTCATCCGAAGTGTTCTGGGCCTTGCATCTGTCTGAGGTGACCTCCTTGGCCAGATTCCGGCCTCCCATGTCTGTCTGGTTGCTCTGCTCAAGGTAGCGTTCAAAGAGGGCTTTGCCCTTGTCCTCGTCAGTCCTCTGCCAGATGAGGTCAGCACCTTGGAAGTCAGAAATGCTCTTATTCTTGACTACACCACTCATGCTTTTATGTAGTCGCCAGAACAATTTCAGTGACTTGTCTGTGCTTACTCTTTGACACACCTCTGCCCATTTTTCGCTTTTAACCACCGTGACCAGTTTTTTGAAATAGCTTACTTTTGTGTGCATCTCTCTTTCTAAGTGCAAGCAGGGACTAGGATGACCAGCTCTGTTCTTCTTGGCATTTTGCCATCTCCTTACAGCACTACGCTTATCCACCCAAGCCTTCTCCACCTCGAAACTCCACCACGGTGGCTGCTCCCAGCTTTTTTTCCTTTTCTTCCTGCCCTGAAACGTTCTGCGCTTGTCACGTCTTATTTTACTCACCACGCTGTATGGCAGTGAATCTTGGAATGTAAATGAACAAATTAGGAGGAACTTGGAAGCAACAGAGATGTGGTTCCTAAGACGAATTTTGCGAATTCCCTGGACTGCCAGAGTAACTAACTACGACTGCCTGAAAGGGGCTAATGAAACTAGAACATTATATACAACAATAAGAAATAGACAAACAGCGTTTATTTGGTCATGTGATGAGAAGATAGGCATTTGAGAACGTCGTGACAACTGGAAGGATCGAGGGGAATAGAGGGAGAGACAGGCCAAGAAAAATGATGCTGGATGGATTGAGACGGTGGCATGGAGAAATATCATCAGCATAGTTGATCTAGAAAACCAAATACCGAGATCTGTGGAAAGTCATGAACGCCTACGCCAGCCGGCATGGCACTTGATGATGATGATGATGCTCATTTAGATGCAGACACACCCTTTCTTGAATGTTACATACAAAACAACTGCCTTTCCTCTGTACTGAAGACATCCCAGGACTGTCAATGCTAACACGACCATGTCACTGTCAAAAAACTGTCATTCACTGCCAATATAAGTACCTTGCAATGTATGGCAGGGGGGTCTTTGAGTCTGAGGGATTAAGGCCGCCTGGTTAGTGCAGTCTCCGCGAACTGTACAGGTTTTTTTTTTTTTTTTTTTTTTTTTTTTTTTTTTCCCGCGTTTCCATCCTGTTTCAGGATATTGCGGTCAACACCAGCATCTTTCAGCTGTATGTTGATTCCTAGGCTAGATTACGCTCATCAGCACGCCACGACTTTCTGAGCGACCGGCTCCATACTCTCATAAGTCACTTTTGCGATTCGAACCACTGCTAATTCTCGTCGCGTCACGTGACGAGAGTATTCGGGGTTAGCGGAGAAAGCTACTAACCCCTCGGCCATGGAGCCGGATGAACTGTACAGGTTAGGATTTTCTTTTAGCCACAGATAGAAAAAAAAATCCCACACCTTACCGAGGATTCGAACCCGGGTCTTCCGAAGTTGAATCTGGCGTTCTAGCTACTCGACCAGCGGCTCCTGAATACCATGTTAATGGATGCGATAAGACAGCTCGGCGAGACAAAATAAGGTCTGTACAACACCAATCAATCGCAATGTGACACAAGTTATGCAATCAAACTAATAACAAAACAATTATACAAATGGTTGACAAACAACACGCAGATAGCCCAGGATTGGGGAATAGTTTTTTTTTTTTCCAAGGGCCATCTGGATTTTTATAATATAATTCGCAGGCCATACACAATTATCGACTTGGAAATTTAATTTAATTGACATTTAATTAGCCAGCTGTATTTGGTCAAGCGTTTAATTAATTAACTCACCCCTGATGTGATGGTTGGAGCAGTGTCTCTGGTGAGGCGTGTGATGTTAGCTGGTATCTATGTTGTTGCTACTCGGAACTGTTCCTTCCAGGTTTGCGTCGGTCAGACTGCAACGTAGTCGACCCTTTGCGATGATCAATTTTGAAAAGAACTACTCGCAGCAGTAAGCCGTTCTGAAGGCAGATAGATGCTTATTTCACTGCATGGCGCCTCCACTGCATGGCGCCTCGGACTAAAATTCATAATTTCGTTTAAACTTACGTTGCTATGAAAATGGCTCCTAGATTTATTGAACTACATGTGTCGCCTCCGATAGCTTTAGCAGGAACTAACCCCGCCCCTAAGCTAGCCAACCAAGGGAACACACAACCACACAGGAAATGTGGCGTAAATTATGGAGTCAAATCAATAACGAAAACAGTCTACAAACAGAATAACGAATAACACACTTCAGAACTACTATCGTAGATAGACATCAGAGACTAATTAACATGTAAATTTCGCCTGGGACCCTGCAAACAACAATATAAATAAAATAATAAAACAATAAAAACAATTAATACAATAAATAAAACAATAAAAACAACAGGAGGTGGCAGGTTCGAATCCCGGTAGGTAACTATAGCTTTCAGATTTTATGTTGTCTAGTGCGTCTTCTAGTCTCTACTTCCTTCTTCTCCATCTGTGAGCGCCAAATAATAATATGTGTGTTTGTTTATATAATTGGCTTAGTGGCCTCAACGGTTCCCCCAATTGATTTCTTGTGCAACCACCAGGACGTCTCTATGACAAATTCAAAATTGGGACCAGTAGTGAATCTCTCTCTCTCTCTCTCTCTCTCTCTCTCTCTCTCTCTCTCTCTCTCTCTCTCTCTCTCTCTCTCTCTCTCTCTCTCTCTCTCTGTGTGTGTGTGTGTGTGTGTGTGTGTGTGTGGGTTTGTGTGTGGGTGGATATGTGCGTGTATGCGCGCGCGCGCGTGCGTGCGCAAACAATCTGATATATAAGCAAACAATAATGATCCTTCTACAGGCCTACAACACTATCTTTGTCTTTCACGCTCTCCCCCAGTTCTCCGACCAGCACATCTTTTAAGAAGAAACTGCTCTCTTTGTGTTGTTGTTTGTCCAACAAGAATGATGATGACCATTCATTTCATCCAGTGGGGTTGAAAGCCGTGAGTTCTAAGATGGCTGATAAGGCCTATTTTGTCTCGAAATGTTCTCTGAACAATGTGGGCAAAGAATGCTTGACGTTCCAGAGGAGGATCTCCTGCAGTGGTTTTTCTGTTCAGCCTTTTCTTCACAGCTCTTGCAGTCCTGATTGCTTCAGAAGTGACTGCACCCTTATGTAATGATGTACGCCGCGATTTACAGTCTTTAGCAGTAGTCTCCCAGGTGTCAAGATGAATTCCAAAAGCTTTCATTGAGATTTTCAGAGTGTCTTTAAAGCGTTTCCTCTGGCCGCCCTGGGAGCGTTTACCACAACGGAGCTCGCCGTAAAAGAAAATTGTTTAGGGAGCCTGTGATCTGGCACACGAGTTAAGTGACCAGCCCAGCGAATCTGATTTTCTTTAGTGGAGTGTGAATACTGGGCATGGACGCTCTTTCTAGAACTTCAGTGTCTGGGATCTTGTCTTGCCATTTAATCTTCAATGGCTTCCTAAGGCAGACTGTGTGTAAGTGGTTTAATTTCCTAGCTTGTTGCTGATAAACAGTCCAGGTTTCACAAGCATATAGTGGGACGCAGAGGTGTTTCCAAGGCACCAGGGCCGGGTTATATACTGGCCAAGACCTATTGACGCGTCCTCGTCGAGCGTCCTGGGCAACAGGTCCCTTCGGGGTCCTGGCTAAAGTCAATAGGATCGCCGATTCCTTCGAAGTCGGAGAGTATCTAATGCCTGCACGGCGAGGAACCACCAGTCTGCACATCAATAAGCCAGACATGGGACAACGGATACTCACGCAAAACTCAGGTCCTGTATGACATCACACTGATGTTGGACAACAGGATGCCTTCATCCGACATACAGGACTTCGCGTTGGAGCTCAAGCCAACGAACACAAGCAAGCAAGCAAGCACAAGCTTATAGCAGTGTGGATAATACAACTGCTTTATAGACTTTCAGCTTTGTTTGCAGGCTTATTCCATTTCTGTCCCATACATTCTTGTACAGTCTGCCAAAGACCGCGCTGGCCTTGGAGATTCTTACATTCACTTCGTCATCAATTGTGGCAGTTGGTGCTGCCAAGATAGGTGAATATAGTTTGTACAGTTGATAACCCAAATATGTCGCTTTAGTAATCACATGGTTTCATATGTACAGTTGGTTGCCCAATATTCGTCGCTCTAGTAATCACAAATTTTCGTGTGTACAATTGGTAGCCAATCGTTCGTTGCTCTAGTAATCACAGCTTCATTTGCACTGTTGGTGGCCCAAACAGGTCGCTCTAGTAATCAGAGAGTGTGTACAGCTTTGTTTGCAGGCTTATTCCATTTCTGTCCCATACATTCTTGTACAGTCTGCCAAAGGCCGTAACGTCTAGTTACCTTAACTATTTCCGTTTGAGTTCATTCAGTACTGCTTTCTTATAGGTTTTGTGTTATTTCTATGTTTATTTTCTTATGCTGTCATGATATTTTCCTACTGTCATGATATTCTTTTACTGTCATGATATTCTTCTACTGTCATTATACTCTTCTACTGTCATGATATTCTTCTACTGTCATGATACTCTTCTACTGTTATGATACTCTTCTACTGTCATGATACTCTTCTACTGTCATTATATTCTTCTACTGTCATGATATTCTTCTACTGTCATGATATTATTCTACTGTCATGATATTCTCCTACTGTCATTATATTCTTCTACTGTCATGATATTCTTCTACTGTCGTGATATTCTTCTACTGTCATGATATTCTCCTACTGTCATGATATTCTCTTACTGTCATGATATTCTCTTACTGTCATGATATTCTTCTACTGTCATGATATTCTCTTACTGTCAAGGATATTCTTCTACTGTCATGATATTCTCCTACTGTCATGATATTCTTCTACTGTCATGATATTCTCCTACTGTCATGATATTCTCCTACTGTCATGATATTCTCCTACTGTCATGATATTCTCCTACTGTCATGATATTCTTCTACTGTCATGATATTCTCCTACTGTCATGATATTCCTCTACTGTCATGATATTCTCCTACTGTCATGATATTCTCCTACTGTCATGATATTCTTCTACTGTCATGATATTCTCCTACTGTCATGATATTCTCCTACTGTCATGATATTCTCCTACTGTCATGATATTCTTCTACTGTCATGATATTCTGCTACTGTCATGATATTCTGCTACTGTCATGATATTCTCCTACTGTCATGATATTCTCCTACTGTCATGATATTCTCCTACTGTCATGATATTCTCCTACTGTCATGATATTCTTCTACTGTCATGATATTCTCATACTGTCATGATATTCTCCTACTGTCATGATATTCTTCTACTGTCATGATATTCTGCTACTGTCATGATATTCTCCTACTGTCATGATATTCTCCTACTGTCATGATATTCTTCTACTGTCATGATATTCTTCTACTGTCATGATATTCTCCTACTGTCATGATATTCTCCTACTGTCATGATATTCTCCTACTGTCATGATATTCTCCTATTGTCATGATATTCTCCTACTGTCATGATATTCTTCTACTGTCATGATATTCTTCTACTGTCATGATATTCTCCTACTGTCATGATATTCTCCTACTGTCATGATATTCTCCTACTGTCATGATATTCTCCTACTGTCATGATATTCTTCTACTGTCATGATATTCTTCTACTGTCATGATATTCTTCTACTGTCGTGATATTCTCCTACTGTCGTGATATTCTTCTACTGTCGTGATATTCTTCTACTGTCGTGATATTCTTCTACTGTCGTGATATTCTCCTACTGTCGTGATATTCTCCTACTGTCATGATATTCTCCTACTGTCATGATATTCTCCTACTGTCATGATATTCTTCTACTGTCATGATATTCTCCTACTGTCATGATATTCTCCTACTGTCATGATATTCTCCTACTGTCATGATATTCTCCTACTGTCATGATATTCTCCTACTGTCATGATATTCTTCTACTGTCATGATATTCTTCTACTGTCATGATATTCTTCTACTGTCATGATATTCTCCTACTGTCATGATATTCTCCTACTGTCATGATATTCTTCTACTGTCATGATATTCTCCTACTGTCATGATATTCTCCTACTGTCATGATATTCTTCTACTGTCATGATATTCTTCTACTGTCATGATATTCTTCTACTGTCATGATATTCTTCTACTGTCATGATATTCTTCTACTGTCATGATATTCTTCTACTGTCATGATATTCTTCTACTGTCATGATATTCCTATTTGTCCGCATAGACTCATATACATTTTTTTTTGGCGTTCTCTCCCTTTTAATGCAAGCGCAGTCCATACACATGCAACTACTTCCAGTGTACTGGACTGATTTTTGTGTGTAGATTAGCTTCCCCTATTACCAGTGTCCCTCGCCATCAAGCGAACCCACTCCGCCTTCATAGGTACTTGTAAGTTACGTCCCTAAGTCAAGGACGAAAAGTCATATTTAAGGATATTGCTGCCATGACATTCCTCCCATTCGTCCATATAGTCTCATATTTAAATATTGGGTTATTATTATATTAGTAGTTGAAAGATGGATTAAAGAAGCTAAATACATAATAGCCCAAGCAAAGGCAGTCTTTCAAAAGATGAAAAATATTATAATGCAATATATCTTTGTCAAATCGTTGTGAGAAAACGAGTTCTTCAGAAAATTGCTATAAAGACATGAGAAGTAATTGACTTTCACAGACGCAAATGCGCGAAGTATCGACCAGAATGTTAATTTGTTTCTCGTTCAATTCTGCTGGTTACACATTTCATCCCCATCCCCACCCCCACCCCTCACACAGATATGCACACACATGCGCGCGCACACATACACACTATGAATTCTTGATTTCTTCCATACTAGCTGACCCGGCCCGGCTTCGCCCAGACTCTGGTGGGGAGCATCTCATTTAATTCATATAAGTAGTCATATAAGTTCTCGTTCCGTTACCGACTATCTGTCTGTCTGTCTGTCTGTCTGTCTGTCTGTCTGTCTGTCTGTCTGTCTGTCTGTCTGTCTGTCTGTCTGTCTGTCTGTCTGTCTGTCTGTCTATCTATCTATCTGTCTGTCTGTCTGACCCGGCCCAGCCCATGGTGGAGAGCATCTCATTTAAATTATATAAGTAGTCATATAAGATCCCGTTCCCTACTATCTGTCTGACTGTCTGTCTGTCTTGGGTAAATGTAGGAGGGAGAAGGAAGAGGGAAGTGGAGGAGGGAAGAGGAGGGAGGAGGAGACAGGAGACAGGAGGAGTAGGGAGGAATAGGAGGGAGGAGGAGGGATTAGGAGGAGGAGGGAGGAGTAGGGTGGAGGAGGAGGCGAGGAGGAGGGAGGAGGAAGAGGGAGGAGGAGGGAGAAGGAGGGAGGAGGAGAACGCAGGAGGAGAAGGGAGCAGGAGGAGGAGAGGGAGGAGGGAGAGGGAGGAGGAGGGAGGAGGAGGGAGGAGGAGAGAGTAGGAGGAGGGAGGAGGCGGAAGGAGAAGGAAGAGGGAGGAAGAAGAGGGAGAAGGAGGAGGGAGAAGAAGGGGGAGGAGGAGGAGGGAAGAGGAGGAGGGGAGGAGGAGTAGGGAGGAGGAGGAATGTGAAGGGAGGAGGAGGGAGGAGGTAGAGGGAGGAGGAGGAGGAGGGAGGTAGAGAGAGGAGGAGGGAGGAGGAGGAAGAGGGAGGAGGAGGAATGTGAAGGGAGGAGGGGGGAGGAGGTAGAGGGAGGAGGGAGGAGGAGGAGGTAGAGGGAGGAGTAGGGAGGAGGAGGAGGGAGGAGGAGGGAGGAGGCGGAGAGGGAGGAGGAGGAAGGAGGAGGGGGGAGGGAGGAGGAGGGAGGAAGAAGGAGGAGGAGTGATGAGGAGGAGGAAGGAGGAGGAGGGAGGAGGAGCGAGGAGGAGGAGGGAGGAGGAGGGATGAGGAGGAGGGAGGAGGAAGAGGGAGGAGGAGGAATGTGAAGGAAGGAGGAGGGAGGAGGTAGAGGGAGGAGGAGGAGGGAGGAGGAGGAGTGAGGAGGAGAGGGAGGAGGAGGAAGGAGGAGGGGGAGGAGGGAGGAGGAGGGAGGAAGAAGGAGGAGGGAGAAGGAGGGATGAGGCGGAGGAGGGAGGAGGAGGAATGTGAAGGGAGGAGGAGGAGGGAGGAGGAGAAGGGAGGAGGAGGGATGAGGAGGAGGGAGAAGGAGGAAGAGGGAGGAGGAGGAATGTGAAGGGAGGAGGAGGGAGGAGGTAGAGGGAGGAGGAGGAGGGAGGAGGAGGAGTGAGGAGGAGGACAGGGAGGAGGAGGAAGGAGGAGGGGGAGGAGGGAAGAGGAGGAGGGAGGAAGAAGGAGGAGGAGGGAGAAGGAGGGATAGGGAGGAGGGGGAGGGAAAGAGGAAGAGGGTAGGAGGAAGAGTGGAGAGGAGGAGGGAGGAGGTAGAGGGAGGAGGAGGGAGGAAAAGGGAGGAGGGAGGAGGAGAGAGAAGGAGGAGGGAGGAGGTAGGAGGAGGAGGAAGAGGGAGGAGGAGGGAGGAGGAGGAAGGAGGAGGAGGAAGAGGGAGGAGGATGGAGGAGGGAGGAAGAGGGAGGAGGAGGAAGGAGGAGGAAGAGAAAGGAGGAGGAAGAGGGAGGGGGAGGAAGAGGGAGGGGAGGAAGAGGGAGGAGGAGGATGGAGGAGGGGAAGAGGAAGAGGGTAGGAGGAGGAGGAGGGGAGAGTAGGAGAAGAAGGGAGAAGGAGGGAGGAGGAGAAGGAGGAGGAGGAGGGGAGAGGAGGAGGGAGGAGGCAGAGGGAGAAGAAGGAAGGAGTAGGAGGAAGGAGGGAGAGGAAGGAGGGAGAATGAGGAGGGGAGGAAGGAAAGGGAGGTGGAAGAGGAGGAGGAGGGAGGAGGAAAGAGGTAGGGGGAGGAGGAGGTAGAGGGAGGAGGAGGAGGAAGGAAAGGGAGGAGGAAGAGGAGGAGAAGGGTGGAGGGAGGAGGAGGAGGGAGGAGGTAGGAGGAGGAAGAGAGAAGAGGGAGAAGAAGGGAGAAGGAGGAGGGAGGATGATGAGGGAGAAGGAGGCAGGAGGAGGAGGGAGGCAGGAGGAGGAGGGATGAGGAGGGAGAGGGAGGAGGAGGGAGGAGGTGGGAGGAGGCGGAGGGAGTAGGAGGGAGGAGGATGAAGGAGGAGGGGAGAGGAAGAGGGAGAAGGAAGAGGGAGGAGGGAGAGGGATGAGAGGGAGGAGGAAGAGGAGAAGGGTGGAGGGAGGAGGTAGAGGGAGGAGAAGAGAGGGGGAGAGAGTTCGCCATTCCGAATTCATACTCGTCTAGTTCTTCCCTTCTACACGACTGTAGATAACTTCCTTACACATAAAAAGATGAATTGTTATTGATATTGCCGTGGCATGGAGGAATATCAGCAGCAGAGTTGATCCAAAAAACCAAAGACTGAGATCTACGGAGAGCCATGAACGCCTACGCCAGCCGGCACGGCACTTGATGATGATGATTGCCGTGTGACGAATCTGTGTAGTCACGTCATTTTCTTCCCTTTCCCTAGCGTTTTGGTTCGGGGATTCTTTCATCATCATCATCATATATTTACGTACGTATTTTGGGAGGGGGAGGAGGGAGGAGGAGGAAGAAGAAAAAAAAACTATGACAGTTGACAGCTCTGGAATGAAAGGAAGGTGTGTAGAAAATTTCATCTCAATCGGATGGGCCGTTCGCGAACAAATAAAGGACATACATATATACATACATACATATATACATACATACACTTTGTTTTATAAATATAGACAAGCAATGCCAAGTTGAAAACATGAAATGGAAAACTGAATTATTGAATTCAAGAAATATTCACTATAGTTATATTGTCTGCTGTAGAGTCGAGAATCTTGCAGGATCGTTCACATAATGAGCATGATTTCGTGAAGTATGTACGGTCAGCCTAAAGTAATACAATAATGTAGTCCTCACTTGCCTGTGGCTGATTTCGTTTTAAATAAGACAATTTTAGAGGCAGTAATAGTGATTTATTTCTTCATTAGGTTAACATCAACAATGAGACTCTTGAGTCATTTGCACTCGTAATGACGTGCAGTTTTTATGTAACACTTGCTGAGACTACTTTAAATAATTTGCAAATAGATAAACTAACTTTGTATTTGAGAAACTTGACATGAAGAATATCATACAAATGTGTTATTTTAAAGTAATAAACTCCTGGAACAGAAAGAGTTATTATTATAGCAGTTTGAAATACAGAAAGTGAAAGCAACAAATAAACTTGCAACTGATACCGGGCATTTGCTGTGAATATACGATGTTATGCACCTATTTTCTAAACACAACTGCACTTGATGTTGTTATTATTGTGCTGGCATGCTGGAAGTACCACATGGACCCCGGCACTTAAATCAACATCTTCTGACAATCATGTTTAGAGGATAATCAATGTTGGATCCAAGTGGTTCAGAGGCAGGAGTCTAAAGCAATAATCAAGGCAGAATGGGTTAAAGTTACACGAGGGCAGCTTTGTCAAATATACCCCAAAACTAAAGGTGTTAGATTACGACTATGACATAAAGCCAAAAATTTCCCCCAGGATCAAATGTGTTAAAGAAACACCAGAACATAATGCATTTAAAAAGCATGAAGACATTTGTACTTTTCTACTATTTCTCATTCTATTCTCCTCATCCTCCTTTTTTTTTTATCTTTCTCATCCTTTTCGCCTTCTTCTTCTCAACCTCTTTTTCTTCTTCCCCTCTTTTTCATCCCCAAATTCTACTTCTTCTCATATTCCCATCCTTCTTCTCTTCTTTGCCTCCTCTCCTGCTTGCCTGCCTGCCTGCCTGCCTGCCTGCATGCCTGCCTGTCTGTCTGTCTATCTAGAGGAGAAAAGTTTGCTTAATGCTAGGATTATTTTTTTTTAAATCTTGTATAAATTTCAAGTTATGGCCGAACACCAAATATAATGTCTAACGTAGTGCTTTTTGATAAACAATATTTTTTGTTTTTCTGTCTGGTGCGTAGACGAATAAATCCGAAGATTTTCCAACGCGTGAACAGGCCACATATAGCTGTCCGTGTGTGAAGCACGGATTTTCCAAATTTAGTCCACACACTTGTAGCGATTGTCCCTGTGCTTTGTTGATCGTCATGGCAAATGCAACTCGCACCGGAAACTGCAGGCGTTTGAATTCGAATGGCATGTCTGTTGGAATCATTGGGATGCGAGGCAACAGTACATCTTCTCCTTTAAATTTCCCATTCAAAATTGTAGCTTCGATGATATTGTTCATCATCTTTTTGACTGCAAGCCTGGTACCGTTGCAAAGTCGAGGTGGATTGATGTTTCGGAGAAGAATGATAGGCACACCAATTTTCAATGTTAAAACGTGCGGCGGTATGCCTGGCAAATCAAGGGAATTCAAGAATTCAGTTGGATAATTGACAACTTCGTCTTGATTCATCATAGAATCGATGGACTTATACGTTGTCGCTTCGCCTGGTATTTCGTTTTGAATGGCGCAATTGATGGCATTGACATCGTTGTTTTTAGCTGCTAATATAGCACGTGCACTGAGCCATTGATGATTTTTGTGATTCCGTGCCATATTGGGAAAACTTTGTCAATTAATTCGTCTATAGTTGCTGTGATGTTACAGAAGTTTGTTGGCAACGTGATACTATGTGTGGATTCATCGATTGGCATTTTTCCATTCCCAATATCCAACAATTGTTTTGCGAAAATTCTGCGGATGCATCATGTTGTAGTTGTACACGCATGTTGGTCTTCAAAGTCAATTTCTGAACGTGTCGCCACAAAACTGATGATTTCAGACATGCATTAAGTTCATCAGCGGGTGTTGAACGTGGTATAACTGGTAGAGTTTGTCGAAAATCACCAGACAATAAAATAAGTGCGCCACCGAAGAGCTGTTCATTTCCTCTGAAATCTTGTAGTGTACGATGAAGCGCCTCCAATGCTTTTTTGTGTGCCATAGTACATTCGTCCCATACAATGAGTTGACATGATTGGAGTACTTTACCCATTCCAGAATTTTTTCGGATATTGCATGTTGGTGTCTCAGTGATGTGAATATTCAAGGGCAATTTTAGTGCTGAATGTGCTGTTCGGCCACCATCCAAAAGAGTTGCCGCAATTCCAGATGATGCGATAGCCAGCGCAATATTTTGTCGTGATCGTATGGTTGCCAATATAAGTGAAATGAGAAAAGTTTTCCCTGTGCCCCCGGGCGCATCTAGGAAATACAATCCGCCGGTTTGGCTTTTAATTGCATGCATAATTATGTCATACACTATACGTTGTTCTGGAACCAATTTCAGAAGATTCGTTTGAACAAATGCACACAATTCGTCGACATCAAAGAGTGATTCTCGTTGCAAATCACGATCGAAAAGATCGTTTGCAGATCGATCTGGCGCAGTCATTCCCAATTGTACCAGTGGTTTGTTAGCGATTGCCAAACATATGTCCTCCGTCGAAACCAATGCTTCATTATACACATTTTGTGTGAATTGAATATCCGGATTTTGATTCATTGCACGCAAACGATGTAGGATGTCTTCACTCGTACAGTCTTTGTATTTTTCCCAAAGATCTTTTGGATTGGATGGGAAGCAAGTTGTCAATATGATGGCAAATAATGTGCGTATTTGCTGTGGTTGAGCAGTATTTGATGCATCAGCGAGTGAAGTGTCCCAGTGTGCATCGTTTTCAAGAAGATGTAATTCTTGGCAAGTTTCACGATAAGTGGCACATACTTGACCGTTTACTGTTCTTAATTCTTGAAAGGATGTCGGTCCACGTACGTTGATTAACAGTAATCGCAAGTAAAAGCATTCTGCATTGTTTGGGTGAACAGTGTGCAGACGGCCTAACGCGTCGGTCGAATATAAATTGGTATGTCCTTCAACTGCTTTACCTTGTTTGCGACGTTGAAACTTTTTCGCTGATGCATTCCATGTGTAGTATGTTGGCACTTCAGAGTAAAGTAGTGTCTTTGCAAACATATCATTCCCACACAATGAAAAAAAATGCAGTTAACGTTGTTGGTGGTGGTGACAATGCTCGTTCACTTGCATTTTCTGTTATGAAGTACACGCGCTGTCCATTTTCAAGGTGCACTGCCAATGAACAACTGTTGGATGACGTTCATGGATTGGAAATGATAAAATACGCCATACTGCTTCATTACTATTAATGTAGCGTCCCACTTGATATTGGTCTATTTCATCGATAGACGCAGTTGCATTTCCCACTCCAAAAACTGCCATATCGCTTCCTTTGTTGACATATTTGCAAATGTACTTGATCGATTTAACCGAATTGCAATACTCGACATTGATGTGTGCTTTGTACGTTTTCGAGAGTAACGGTGAATACGGTACAACCCAACGATTATCGACTTGAAGATCATTGTTTCGTACTTTTAAAGTGATAGATTTGCCGCCATCTTCAGTTGAGCGTCGACGATATAGTGGATATCCGTCATTGCCAGTGATTGTCTCTGCATGTAAATGTCTTGGGTACCGTTTTGTGCATTTTCCATCAGACATGCAAGGTGAATTGTTATTGAGGAAGCCACATGGACCATGAATCATGTT
Source organism: Cepaea nemoralis (assembly GCA_014155875.1). Taxonomy (NCBI): domain Eukaryota; kingdom Metazoa; phylum Mollusca; class Gastropoda; order Stylommatophora; family Helicidae; genus Cepaea; species Cepaea nemoralis. The sequence goes on along the minus strand of JACEFZ010003651.1, from coordinate 159,212 downwards.
TTGGTGACGACTTCAAGTAACTCTGGATCAATGTCGACATCTGGTATTTCTGCTGAGATGACTTGATCATTTGATCTGGTGTGATTTTTTCCATCAACCAAATCAAAATGTGTGCATGTGGCAATCCTCTTTTTTGCCATTCGATGGAATACATCCAACAGCGTGTCTCTCCAAAAACGTGATGCTTGACAATTAAATCCATTAAAGATTTCAATTTTTGTTTGAACACACGTGCGGAAATATCAGGGCGATCTGATGATGATTGTCCAGTTAACAACAGTTCTGTTATTTCATCCATGTAGGATTGCATGTGAAGGTAATAAACAAATCTGGGCGGCCATATGCGCGAACATATGTCATTGCATCTTGTGCGTATTCATGCATGTGCCGCTTGACCACCCATCTGACTGTGTTTGAATCAGTGTTTCTGATTCTGGTGTCTTGGTCCTCCTTCCTCTCACAAGTTTTTGTGTTCGTCTGTGGGTAGTCGTCGCTCTTCTTATTGGTAGTTTCATTGACTGTAGGTTCAGATACTTTATTACAGCTTGCATGCAGACTCTCCAAAGGCAGGTTCGTCTTCTTGATAGTCTGGTCGGTTTTCTCACTATGCATCTTGGAAGCTGCTTGTTTCTTTGTGCTATTACGACGTGCCATTTTCCCCCCGTATCAGACTGCTTGAAATGTGTAAGGCGTCTTGGCTTGATAGCGCTGAGAAGTGCTGTCAAGCGAATCGTGTCGATATGATGGCGGAAAACACTAAAGATGCGATGATATTGTTCAACATCTTTTAGATAACTTCTTAAGTATAGAAAGATGAGTTACAATGTTATGCATTATGCATTATTTTTATGTAAACTTTGAAAATGTCTAAAAGATTGTATCATTATTTATTATAACTCATATGCCGGTACATAACTATAGACAAAGAGTTTATAAATCATTGAAAACGATACAACAATATGACTATAAGTTATACAACAATGTTATTAAAAGTTATGCCCCTTGAAATAACTTTTTCTAGAGTTAGGTCCCTTAGCTAATGTGTAGTCACGTCATTTTCTTCCCTTTCCCAAGCGTTTTGGTTCGGGGATTCTTTCATCATCATCATCATATATTTACGTACGTATTTTGGGAATGGGAGGAGGGAGGAGGAGGAAGAAGGAAAAAAAATACGACAGTTGACAGCTCTGGAATGAAAGGAAGGCGTGTAGAAAATTTCATCTCAATCGGATGGGCCGTTAGCGAAAAAAATAAAGGACATACATATTTACATATTTACATATTTACATACATACACTTTGTTTTATAGATATAGATTCAATTCATTTTGATTATTTTTCTCATTTTTGTCTTCTTTATTTCAAGTAGTGGTTGGCTGACGTGTTATGTTCGCTTGAAGGTTTCAGGTCGAAATGTTGTTTTGATTCTACGTGTTTATATTACTGGATGGGTAACATAGCTCTTATTGCACTAACAGCGCGCCGCAGTAGCCCAGGCTAACATGCATGCATGGCCACCCGAAGATCATGTGTTTGAAGACCCTTCCGGGCGGAGACTTTAAGATATCTAACCTAAGCTCTTAGGTCGATCCGGCCTTTAAATGGGTACCGGGAAATGTTCGGGGAAGTTAAGGCGGCCGGGGTGATACTGACCACATCGCCCATAGAGTCCCTATGATCTATAAAATATATGGGGCTAGAACGCCCACCCAATACGCCACATGGCTTTGTTATTACTTTTCACTGTCATTTAAAACTGTCAAACTGTCATTTACTGCCAATATAGTTAGTACATTGCGGTGTATGGCAGGGTGGCCTTCAGCCTGAGGAATTAAGGCCGCCTGGCTAGTGCAATCGTCGCAAATTGTGCAGGTTAGAGTTTTCTTTTTACCCCCGACAGAAAAAAAACTCCACACCTTACTGAGGATTCGAACACGGGTCTCCCGAAGGAGAATCCGACATTCTAGCCACTCGGTCAGCCGCCCCTCCACTTCACTTTATTGTATTATTTATAATTGATATGTCAGGTCTTAATCAGATATGATTGTGCTACCGTGTGGCAGTAGACTGTACTACCTGCTTTCTGTTAGCGGCGACTGTTGGGAGGCGCTCACCAAACCCGACACCCCACATAGTGCCAACGGCTTCGGGTGGAGAAGTGCAATTGGGAGGGTACAAGCCTTATCCTTATGCGAAGAAATGTCACGTAAAGACTAAATGTCATGGTATGGCAGACCAGGCCCTATGTCTTGGTCAGGAACTTGTTTACGATGAAAGCTCCGACAAGCGGACAGTTAGAAGATTGGTTAGCTGATCCGATAGCTTCTGCAGCTTGTCTTGTTCCAGATGTGTCGGTGTTACCTTTCCTATGGAGTAAACTAGACAGGCCGAGAGAGGGATCATGCTGCATGGGCAACACATGGTCTCTAAATTCAACCCAGGCTTTGTGTTATGTAGAGGTATAACTCCATTTCACAAACTATCGTCTGTCAAGAGGGCAAGATGGAAGTCATTATGTATAATCAGCAGCCGACTGGCCTGACTATCAGCTCGCCCGATAGCAAGGGGCCCTATAAAGTTGAGCCCCTTAATCATTAGACACGTGTTACAACTGTTGTTGACATTTCAGTAGCTCTGTCTCCTGGCAACGCATATTTTTAGACCCACACGGCCACTATCTATAACCAGCACTAACGCACTTCCAAATTCAAGGTTCAAACCCGTCTGCTGATAACGGGAATCCCCTCCCAAAGAGCAGACGTACAGGAAGCTTTGTCGATGAGGTCAAGATAACGGGTCGTTTAGTCAATTATTGACTTTCCAAATGTGACCATTTCCCTAGCAAGATAGCGGGTCACGTGGTCGTATATTGACATTCTAAATGTGAAGCTCTCTATAATAACCAACTCAACAAGTCGCCCAGGATGTAGTCTTAGTTTTCTAGAGCACGTGGCAGATAAAAATAGCTCAGTTATCGACCAATCAGATGACGGTGTAGGAATATGTTAGTCCAGTTTGTTTATATTTTAAACCGCCTACATTCAATTTGCCCACAAAATGTGATGGCGCTGTAATATCATAGACCTATGGCAGAAAACTGCTTGGAGACAATTTATTATTATTACATTCAGTTAAAGGGGTCAGCGTGGCCAAATGGATAACAATACCCCCCTCTTAAACTTTCGGTGCGATAGGTACTCGGGTCCTTCCCCACACCGGTCAGTTGGACATAAACGTTGACTTTTCGCCCAGAACGCATTGGCAAACTACTGTGCGTTCATTTGCCTAGCAAATCAACATTGGGCTGGGGTCGGTCGCAGCGTCCCGCAAACAACATGCAACACTGTTATATTCAGTTAAACCTGCGTTGTAAATAAAGAATAGTAAGACGCGCAGTTTCATAATTCCAGGAAGTACCGAGTTGAGAATTCGATATTTTGGAAACAGACCGCTTTGCGTTGATTTCAATGGCATGAATCGTCGACAATTCAAAAAGCAACGACAAATTACTGAACTAAAATTGCAGAATAAATCACAAACATGCAATAAATTGTGAGGTTGGCTGCAACGTCCTTCAGCAGATTCAATGCCAAATAAAAAGTACGTTTGGACTAAGCAAAAATGAATTACGGAAAATTTGAAGTAGGCGCGTGTCACAATTATGACCTAAAAGTTGTTAATATGGTAGCAGACATGATGTATTATATATCAAATTAAAGGGGTTGCATATAGATAACTACTGTATGCCAAGGCAGATACTGGAAGACGCCTAAGGCGATCAATCATCCCATGGCATTTAATCAGCTAAAGGAGGTGTAACTAACCTTAGCGCTGAATTAAGAGATCAGCATGGCTGAATGCATAAGCGCTCGTTCTTAAACATCCGGTGCGCTGATGCCGATGTAGTGGGTTCAGCCCCCCACACCGGTTAATTGGACTAAAATGTTGACTTCTCGTCCTTGACTTGGGGACGTCAATTACAAGTATCTCTGAAACCTGATGACGAGGGGCAATGGTAATAAGTGAAAAGCTAATCCACACCACAATTTAGTCGAGTGCACCGAAAGCAGTAGTACGTGCATGAGCTAAGCTTGAATTGAAAGCGAGCAAATGCAACAAAAAACAACAACAACAATCAGAAAGAGACAGTGTTTCTTGGTCATGTGATGAGAAAAGATGCATAGGAGAGCATCGTGACAACTGGAAAGGTCGGTGGAGAAGAGGCAGGGGAATACGGACACAACTCTTGTGTGGCGGTCTATGACGATGGCATGGAGGTCTGGCTGCACATCGCCTTGTGTTGGTTTGTATAAAATGTCATGAGTGCCGGTCGTTCTGAAAGCAAAGGCAAACTACTGAACGTAAACTTGCCAAGAAATCACGGACAGCCAACAAATGCTGGGGTGGGGTGCGATGTCCTATATAGGACACGTAACTAACTTTAACAGGACACCAAAGACCGAGATTTGTGGAGAGACGTGAACGTATAAACCATTTTAGTTAGTTAGTTAGTCGACAGATCATCCTCATTGCACATCGATCCATTCAGTCCATAACTGTTCGGATCCCCTCCTCAGCAAATCCCGCAGCGTGTAGCGGCTAACGACACCAGTTCTGTGTTGGTTTATCAATCTTCTTTGGCTTCCTGCGTAGTGTTCTTGTTTGGCCACCCCTCTTTTAATTTGCTGTTCTCGCAGTCTGATTATGGTTGTAGATTAATAATCATCACTTGGTTCTCGCAAAAGTCTTACTTCTCGTAGCGCATTCAGAATGTCAGACTGGTCCATGGCGCGTCCGCCCTCCATACTAGCCATACCTGCGAGCTTGTCAGCCTGCTCATTTCCTTGCACTCCCGCAAGCCCTGGCACAAAGATGAAATTAATCTTTGACAACCGAGACCGCTCCAGAGACAGCAACGACTCTCTTCGGATCCACTCCGTCTCTATCCTTTTGAGCATGCTCACTGAGTCGCTAAGGACACATGCCCTAGTGAATGTCTGTGTCCCGAGTCTAAACCATTTTGCAAGCACAAGATGATGCTGATGACACTGAGTTAAGAAATTAAGGAATGAATAAATTTTTCGAAGCATTATTCATTGGCAGAGAAGAGTAGAGGTGGTGATGTGTCGGAACCCAGTAATATACTGACCTACACCTCAACTTCACCTTATACGACAGTGGTTCTCAACCTTTTTTATGCACCCCTTGACCATATGTTCAGAATTTCCTCCCTTTACATTCCCCCCTCCCCCACCCCTACATAGTATACGTAAAAATGGAAGCTAATTTTAATAACACATACTAGAACAAGTCTAGACGTCTACATAAAACGTGATTTGCGGGTCTACTTACGTTATAAAACGAACTTCAGAAGGACGAGAAGTACAGAACCGTAAAGTATGGAGGAAAAATCAGTCTCAAGTAATCTGTTCTTGTGTTAACGCGATCTTGAAATAATCTTAATTACCCCCCTGGAAACTCTAAATCTCCTAAATGTGGTTGAAACATCGCCTTCTCAGACCAGGCCGAAAAAAACTCGAAGGAGCAGTGTGCGCGTTGCGCATGCGGGGAAATATATCCTAGGCAACTCAATAGTAAAGAAAATCACAGTAAAAGATCAGCCGTCTGACTCGCGCTCCGAAGGTTGTGGGTTCGATTCCGGGGCCGCGCCCTTCGGTTCACAAGTACATTTCTTTGTGAGACTCCTGAGGGTCGTCGTTGGAGCTACGGAGTTCATGCTTTTTGCGACGCTTTCCGAGCTGCGGAAAGAGACAGAGCGATATGGGATAAAACCCGGTGCAATGATGTCGACCCTAGCGACTTTTAAGGTCACAGTAAAAACAACCCGCCCCCTTCAAGAACAGATAACATCTATTGCGGAAACATATGTGAACAAAGGACACACAGATGGGAGTTGACAGAAAAGCATTAGCAATCCATTATGTTTATTAAAAGCAAGCTCTGAACACGGATCTATGCAGACGGCTCAACAAAAACGCCGTTGAGAAAGGGGAAGCTTGTATCCTCAAAAGACTAAAAAGGATAGCATACAATACAATAACTGTCCAGGGATACGCAGCACACAACTACCATGGTGAAACAATAGCCCCGGAGGGACTCAGCAGAAACTGTTACTGAAAGCGACACACGTGAACAAAAATATGTATGAATATTTCCGCGAGTCCTCTCATCATTGAAGCCATTGGCTGGCTTAAAAGTAAGTGTGCCGATTTAGCTGCACCAATTGGGTCGGACTTCTTTCCGCGGGGGGGACCTGCAGAGAGCTTTGCACAGATCAAGAACACCATAGCTCAAGCAACGTTCACACACACACACACACACATGCGCGCGCACGCACGCACGCGCACACACACACACACACACACACATATATATATATATATATATATATATATATATATATATATATATATATATACACACACCGAGGTCTCTCCATTCCCCCCCCCCCCCCAATCCCACCCACATATAGACACTTGTGGATGAAATGAACGAGTCGGAAAAGGAACACACGACTCTCGTAGACCGAGGCAGGCGGCACAACTACTTAGCCAAGGAGGCCGCCAATGTCTGCAAAATAGGGCAACAGTGGATTTAAACAACTCCATAGACAAGTAAGCAAGCACACTAATCAATGTAGCGCTGTATATGATTTGAATTCTTCTTCTTCTTCTTCTTCTTCTTCTTCTTCTTCTTCTTCTTCTTTCTTCTTCTTCTTCTCATGCCTCTTTATCGTTGTCGTCGTCGTGGTCGTTGTCGGCGTCGTCGTCGTCGTCGGCTTCTTCTTCTTCTTCTTCTTCTTCTTCTTCTTCTCCTTCTTCTTCTTCGACTCTCCATGTTGCATAAGTCTTCAACCTACCCAGGCCAAGCTCTTTGTAGACTCATTCACGATTGGTCGAATTTTGCAGCTCAAGATTTTCAATAAGATGAAATATCCAGTAGCATTCCAGCCCTGCTTTCGTCGCCTCTAACGACCTACATGGTAGACTGCAGTATTACTATTCTGTGTTTCCTTTATGAGCCCCGGTGATATATGGGTCGCTTTGGTTCCTGCACATCAAACAGAATTGGCCACCCAGCAAGAACTAGATAATCAAAACTAGAGTTAAGATTCTAACAATACTATAAACATTATAGATTGTACTCTTGCTTTCATACTTAATCCCACTTGGTCGTCTCTTAAGATAAGCAAGGTTGCATACGGTGTTTTCTAATCATTCAATAATCTGGTGACCGTGTGAGATAGCGAAACATAACCACGCATGCTTATCGGCATGGCACATAATGATGTCGACGGATAATAAACAGGCGCGCACTGCCTTACATCTAAACTAACTTGTTTAGCCTGCTTAGGGTTTAGGTTTTGGTTAAGGTACACTTCCATTACACACATATCTCACTTAGTCTCCTTCCACAGATCATATAAGGAGTCTCTCACCACAGTACACGAAGTCCGCAGCTCTAGCGAGCATGCACCTGTGTGTAAGCTGAATCACACGTGCCATATATAAAGTTAGTTGCATATCCTTTACATGAGGTCGCAGTCACTCCCAGCATGTTTGGCAATTTGTGAATTCTTGGCACGTTATCGTTCAATAATTTGGCATTGCTTTCGGCACTCATACCACTATATGAAAACCAGCGCAATGCTGTCTGCTTCCAAATATCCCGTAGCTGCGTTTCGACTGCGGTATGCGGTATTACGAATTGATTGCGTTCGTAAGCCCTCCGCCACAACGACTGCATGTTATATATTCTTATATATTCGCGTGTGGGTTTTTCTGAACTGGAAGAGTTGTGAGCAAGCGGCCTATTCCATCTGCTACTGTGGATTTCCAACTAACGGGGCATGTCAAATTAAGGCAGACTGCTTTCAGTTTCTCTCTTCATGACTCACTTTTCCGTTTCTTTGTTGCCGCTTTCCTTTGCCCTATGATCATAACAATAATTATGTAATCTTAGTCAGATATGACTGAGCTACCGTGTAACAGTAGACGGTACTACTTGCTTTCTGTTAGCGCCGAACGTTGGGCGGCGCTTATCAAACCCAATACCCCACATTGTGACAACGGCTTCAGGCGGAAGAGCGCAATTGGGAGGGTACAGGCCTTACCCTGGTGCCAGGAAATGCAACCTAAAGACAAAGTGTCATGGCAGGGCAGACCAGGCCCTAAGCCTTGGTTGGCTGCTGGTCTAGGATCGAAGCTCCGACAGGCGGACAATTAGAGCATTGCTTTGCTGATCCGGCAGCTTCTGCAGCTTGTCTTGTTCCAGATGTAGAGGTGTTACCTTTCCTCTGAAGTGAACTAGGCAGGCCGAGAGAGGGATCATGTTGCATTGGCAACACATGATCTCTATATTTTAGTCCAGGCGTTGTGCTATGGAGAGGCAATAACTCCATCCCTTACAAATTATCGTCTGTCAAGACGGCAAGGTGCCAATGATGAATTATGTAATTCCCAATATTTTTTGTCCAAACTTCTTTTTAATACTTCACCTATTGTCCCCATTGGAAGGCGTCGATAATGTAAAAAGAAGCAGAAATATGTGTGTTCCCCATTAGAAGATAATGTAAAAAGAAGCAGAAATATATGTGTTCCCCATTAGAAGATAATGTAAAAAGAAGCAGAAATATGTGTGTTCCCCATTAGAAGATAATGTAAAAAGAAGCAGAAATATATGTGTTCCCCATTAGAAGATAATGTAAAAAGAAGCAGAAATATATGTGTTCCCCATTAGAAGATAATGTAAAAAGAAGCAGAAATATATGTGTTCCCCATTAGAAGATAATGTAAAAAGAAGCAGAAATATGTGTGTTCCCCATTAGAAGATAATGTAAAAAGAAGCAGAAATATATGTGTTCCCCATTAGAAGATAATGTAAAAAGAAGCAGAAATATGTGTGTTCCCCATTAGAAGATAATGTAAAAAGAAGCAGAAATATATGTGTTCCCCATTAGAAGATAATGTAAAAAGAAGCAGAAATATATGTGTTCCCCATTAGAAGATAATGTAAAAAGAAGCAGAAATATATGTGTTCCCCATTAGAAGATAATGTAAAAAGAAGCAGAAATATATGTGTTCCCCATTAGAAGATAATGTAAAAAGAAGCAGAAATATGTGTGTTCCCCATTAGAAGATAATGTAAAAAGAAGCAGAAATATGTGTGTTCCCCATTAGAAGATAATGTAAAAAGAAGCAGAAATATATGTGTTCCCCATTAGAAGATAATGTAAAAAGAAGCAGAAATATGTGTGTTCCCCATTAGAAGATAATGTAAAAAGAAGCAGAAATATATGTGTTCCCCATTAGAAGATAATGTAAAAAGAAGCAGAAATATATGTGTTCCCCATTAGAAGATAATGTAAAAAGAAGCAGAAATATATGTGTTCCCCATTAGAAGATAATGTAAAAAGAAGCAGAAATATGTGTGTTCCCCATTAGAAGATAATGTAAAAAGAAGCAGAAATATATGTGTTCCCCATTAGAAGATAATGTAAAAAGAAGCAGAAATATGTGTGTTCCCCATTAGAAGATAATGTAAAAAGAAGCAGAAATATATGTGTTCCCCATTAGAAGATAATGTAAAAAGAAGCAGAAATATATGTGTTCCCCATTAGAAGATAATGTAAAAAGAAGCAGAAATATATGTGTTCCCCATTAGAAGATAATGTAAAAAGAAGCAGAAATATATGTGTTCCCCATTAGAAGATAATGTAAAAAGAAGCAGAAATATGTGTGTTCCCCATTAGAAGATAATGTAAAAAGAAGCAGAAATATATGTGTTCCCCATTAGAAGATAATGTAAAAAGAAGCAGAAATATATGTGTTCCCCATTAGAAGATAATGTAAAAAGAAGCAGAAATATGTGTGTTCCCCATTAGAAGATAATGTAAAAAGAAGCAGAAATATGTGTGTTCCCCATTAGAAGATAATGATCATGTAAGCAGACTGTAATATAGCCCCCCCCCCCCCTCCCCCTTTTTTCCAATTTTTCCAACTGGGACAACATTAATGTAGAGATACCGAAACATATGTTTCCTCTCATCAGACACACACACACACCCACACACAAACACACACACACACACATATACATATATATATATATGTTAGTTAGTTAGTTAGTTAGTCGACAGATCATCCTCGTTGCACATCGAACCATTCAGTCCATAAGTGCTCGGATCCCCTCCTCAGCAAATCCCGCAGCGTGTAGCGGCTAACGACGCCAGTTCTGTGTTGGTTTATCAATCTTCTTTGGCTTCCTGCGTAGTGTTCTTGTTTGGCCACCCCTCTTTTAATTTGCTGCTCCCGCAGTCTGGCCATTGTTGTAGATTCACATATATATATCCTCAGAAGAAAACGCTGATGTAAACAGAGAGAAAGAAATATATATTTCCAACAACTTAAGACGAAGCTAATGTAAACAGAGACAGAAATATATGTCTTCCTCAAATGGTACACAAAAATCTGACAATATCGTGATCCATAAAACTGTCATTTACTGCCAATATAGTACCTTGCGGTGTATGGCAGAGAAGAAGATAAATACTGATATTCTGCAAGATCTGAACACTGACAAAACTGGCCCCATAAACAGCGTCCTGTCTCGGGAACTGAAATACTCTGCCCATATGAAATACCAAATTGGAGGTGGTGGGAAATTTTGAATATCTTGGGTCATTGATTACCAACAACGGTGACACACTGAAAGAAATTAAACGACGATTATCAATTTCTCGTCAAAGACTAAAACAGCTGAATAAATTATGGAGTGGGACAGACAGAACCACAAAAATTAGATTTTTAAGAGCATGCATCTTTCCCATTGCAACATACGCCTGTGAGACATGGACACTTACTAAACAAGCTGAACAGCGCATAAATGCTTTTGAATATAAATGCTATAGACGAGTTCTAAGAATATCTTGGGTAAAGAAAAGAACAAATGCATCTATACTTTAACTGCTGAATATTGAAGAAGGTTGGCTATTAAAGACGATAAAACAAAGAAAATTGAAATATTTTGGTCATTTGAAACGTCACGAAAGTTTGGAGAGAACAATAATGGAAGTGTATATGCCTGGGGAGAGAGGAAGAGGAAGGCCAAAGAGAAGATGGGTGCAGGATGTGGCGGATGATCTCCAGATGGGTGTATCGGGCACGGGACATCTTGCTTATGATCGAGAGGTTTTCCGGAAGGTTGTTATGGGAGCGAGGTTCTGCAAAGGACATGCGACTGAATGAATGAATGAATGAATGAACGAACGAACGAACGAACGAGCGAACGAACGAACGAACGAATGAATGAATGAATATGAAATACCACAGTGGCTTGAAAACAACAGTGATTTGGGGGGGGGGTTCCTGGGAGAAGAAGGAGGGGTCGACCAGGGCGAGGATGGTATCGGCACATTAAAGACACCAAGGGTAGGATCATGCATGAGGCAGTGGAGCTGGTAAAGATGGAGAGTCTTCTCGGTGGGCAAAAGTGAGAGCGACCTTTTGTAAAGGACTTGCTATATATGCTGATGATGATGACTATGATGATGAGTATGATGATGACTATGATGATGACGATGATGATGGTGGTGGTGGTGGTGATGATGATGATGATGATGATGATGATGACGATGATGATGATGATGATGGTGATGACTATGATGATGATGATGATGATGATGATGATAGTGATGATGATGATGACTATGATGATGATGTTGATGATGATGATGATGATGATGATGACTATGATGATGATCATTATGATGCTGATGACTATGATGATGATGATGATGATGATAGTGATGATGATGATGATTGTGGTGATGAATATGATGATGATGATGATGATGATGACTATGATGATGATGATGATGATGATGATGACGACGTCGATGATGATGATGATGATGATGATGATGATGATGATGATGAATGTAAACAGAGCCAGAAAGCTGTCTGGTCTCTACTTCTCTCTTACACTTCTGTTTAAAGAGACAATTCATTGTGGAATTAATCAGAAATAACCAAGTACATGTTTAGAGTAAAGCGTAACTTACCTTGATAACAGCAAATCCAAACAGCCGGCATACAACATTACAACTGTGTCAAGACAATGATACAAATACCTCGCACTGCTGTAGCGTACAATAGAAGTTAGTTAGCACCGGTTCAAATTGTATTCCCAACCGTCACAATGCCGCCTTCGGGGTCTCCATAACACCTAGGCTAACATTGCCCTGCCTAGGTTTAAAGTTTAGACTAAATCAGGTATGAAAAAGTCCCGCGCTTATAATCCTATTTCACCTGACATCCATCCGATCCTACAACAAGGTAAATGGTTGCACGCACTAGAACACATCCACTAATTAACACGCTTTAAAATTACACACAGTTATGCTTTTCTCAACACGCCTGTTCTGTCTATACATCGCTGCCACTCTCATCTCCGTGTCTGCAGTTAGCCAGCTTAGTCGCGTCCAAAATACCAACAGATCTTCATTATGAGTATCCACAGACCTGTTATTGACTTAAATACAGCATTATTAAAGAACTATGGCGTCGTGCGAGAATTGAAAGAGAAGGAAAACACCGACTGCGTTGATTCCGCCGAACACAGAATCTCTTACCATCCCTCGGCGCCTCGCGAGCTGGCGTATTTTTGGAAGCACACATTCCCCGCAGCACACATTCCTATTTCTGTGCTAAGGTCACATCAACTCCCCTCCATCTTGTCTCGTCCATTAGAATTTTGATCAAGTGCGAAACGCTCAAATTTAACCACGATTTCTCTTAACTCTTTAAATACACGTTGCATTTGGACTTTGTAAAGAGGCCAAAACAATCGGCGAACAGTGATAATTTCTGATGATCAGAAACTTCCTGTCGTGTTTGCTCCGCTGCGGAGTTTGTACCACTATCATGAGGCACTACCCTCTTTGGATAACAATCAACTTCAATTTAATGTCGGAATGGTGGCTGACTCGGTCACGGGATTATTAATCTGAACCAGTCGATGGACCCTAATATAACTTCTCTTCTCAGGTTGAACGGGGTAGGGTTAATGGTCTAATGGACAGGATCAGTTTGTCGTTTGTGTCCAACGCCAAATGTTACATTAATTCCACCAATTGTAATTATTCCTCCTGTTGGAAGTAGCTTTATTCTAGGTAGTTAAAAAGTCTTAAAGTCGCTTTAAAGACTTCATTGCACCGCGTTTTTTTTTTAAATTCCATATGGCTCAGTCTCTTTCCGCAGCGCGGACAGCGTCGCATAAAGCACGAACTCCGTAGCTTCAGCGACGAAACTCAGGAGTTTCCGAAAACATTCAATCGTAAACGGAAGGGCGTGGCCAGGAATCGAACCCACAACCCTCGGAGCCCGAGTCAAACGGCTTGACCACTTCGCCACAGAAAATTCTACTCCGAGTCAAACGGCTTGACCACTTCGCCACAGAAAATCCTACTAGGTAGCTGTTACCTTCAATGGCTCTGGCCTTTAATAAGTTCAAAACAATGTTGTCCCGTAGTGAATTTGAATAACGAAGACACAAACAATGGTTTGCGCGATGTATTGCCTATCGTATTTCGTTGAATCTCGTCAGGTACCTAATGCAGAAATCTTACAACATAAAATAGTTAGATAAATATTTCTGAAATATGCAACCGCAAGGGTAGATTTTTAACTCGAAATGTTGCCCGGGCAGCGCCGTTAGGCTACTCTTTTTCGATTTCCAACTGCCAAGGGATTTATTTACGTGTGCAACAATACACACGAGCGTCCGATCTCACTACCCAGAGACCAGGGGAAATTTATTACTAAAGTCCACGAGATAAAAATCCCGGCATCACCGGAGCATGAACCCGGGACCTCCAGCACTCGAGGTGGACACCATACCTCGAGACTACGCAGCCCCTATGCATATATGCAAGTATATCTTGCAAAAGACTACATTTGGTTGCGGTGATTAGCCAGTACAAACATCCAGAAATATATTCACAAGTGCAAACACCGCCTATGGGTGGACGGGACAGTCAAAAGCTAAGGAAATAAAACCCGAAACGCTAAATAAAAAAGCGCCAGCCTTGTAGGTAGACATGGGACAGTCACAGCCTAGGGAAAATAAACACGAGAAAACGCATGTCCAAGAGTTATTTGCAAGCCACAAGCTTGACGAAACCCCCAACCAAACACGGTGAATATTGACGCTCTTTGTGGTCAGAGAGCAGATGGATAAAGCAATAGATAAAAACATTATTGTGGCCTCCAACGCCATTATAGTATGTCCCGATTTGAATGCCTTCATTCACGATCAATTATTTTGAAAACTGTCTGTTGCAGCGTTATGAAATTTTTCCAGCCGTCTTATATTTACCCCCACCCAAGGAATATGTCTTTGATAGGTCCAAAAACAACTTAAATCATCGAAAGCGGCGACATTCCTTTGATGTTTTGCTGAACAACTAGTGATTTCTCGCTAACAAAGTTATGTTTACAGTAATGGGAGACCTGCCAATTCAGATGACACACAAAGGCGTATCCGGATTCGTATGGGAGTGGGTGCAATGAAAGAAGTAGCTTAAAATCGACAGGGTCGGCTGCATTGCACCGGGTTTTTATCCCATATGGCTCAGTTTCTTTCCGCAGCGCGGAAAGCGTCGCACAAAGCACGAACTCCGTAGCTCCAGCGACGACCCTCGGGAGTCTCCGAAAAAATGCACTCGTGAAATGAAGGACGCGGCCCGGAATCGAACATACAACCTTCGGAGCCCGAGTCAGACGGCTTGACCACTTCACCACGGAGAATCCCGAGAGGGGTGCAATGTGTAATATTAGTAAAGACAGAGAATTTACAGAGGCACGGGGTAAATAATTTGTAAATTAACAGGAAAGTAGAAGGAATATATTTCTTACCTTATTTTTCATTTCCTTCTTGTTTCTTCAGCTGCTGGTTAATAAAGTGTACACAAGTATTCATGTTAGCTTTTTATATTGAGTTCGTGAAAGCTTCCAAATAGCTGTGCGTTAATGTGCGTATGGAGTGACTAGAAATGATACCGAAATTTAGTCCTCATGTTTCCATGTTTAAGGATCTGTTCAGCTGTCTGTGTAGTTTGTTCACACGTACACATGGGTGACAGATCCGCTTTGAGTCTTCGTGAAAGACTGTCTACTCTGCTGTTTACCGTTCAGAGACGGAACATGATTACTTGTTTTGCACTATGAAAATAGTTGTCTGTGGCTCTTTTATATTGAGGCAAAAAAAACAACACTAGGTAGGTAGGTAGGTAGGTAGGTAGGTAGGTATAGATAGATAGATAGATAGATAGATAGATAGATAGATAGATAGATAGATAGATAGATAGATAGATAGATAGATAGATAGATAGATAGATAGATAGATAGATAGATAGATAGATAGATAGATAGATAGATAGATAGATAGATAGATAGATAGATAGATAGATAGATAGATCCCCACCAGGAGCTGGGCGAAGCCGGGCCGAGCCAGCTAGTTTATTTATATAATCACGTTTCATGAAAGAACCCACAATTTGACGACACCTCTGAACTATCCCATATAAATTCCCTCAGTCTGTGCCAAAACGAAAACCGCCAGACAAATTCAAAAAGAGCGGGGGTGTGTCTTGCTGAAGCTGTAATACTCTTAAAATGATGGCATGAATCCGGGAGCCGTAAATTATGTACCGCATATAAACAAACATTGAAATCTGCTGTACAATCTCCAGAACAAAAATATTTTTGTTGGGTGGACATAATGATAAGGTTATATGCTAAATCTCATCATTTTCCCTCAGTTGGTTACTGAGATATTGAATTTTATATTGAGGCAAAAAAAAAAAAAACACACACACAGACTATAGAGACAAACTCTATGAAGATGACAACAGGCTCAAGTTGACTGCTGTTTTCTTTGGATACATGTATGTAGACGTCTGAACATGACAGAAGAAGAGGAAGAGGAAAACTCAACTGCCCTAACCAGTCGCTTGACGGCAGTAAATAGTTAAGACTCAATGTTTTGTTTTTTTTTCTATCCTGCCGCGATCTATTTTTAGCTTTCCATCAAGCCGGGAAAATGTAGGTCACGCTGTCGCTTCCTGGTATTCACAAAGAGAAGCGGTCTTGCGGTGCGTTCGACTAGGCTGATTTTGGCTCACAATATGATACTTATTTAGGTTGCAGGGACCGCTACATTTTACACTCAATTTTATTACTGTTGTCTATGTCGGGTAGCGTAGACAATACTGTGTCTTTCACAAATATATCTTTTGTATTCTTCATATATGATACTGTGTTACTAGCAGAAAGTGAGCAAGAGTTACAAAACCTGGTGGAAGATGTAAACGAGCATTGTGCAGAATGTGGCTTAGATATGAATATCCAGCAAAGATAAACTATGGTAATTAGCAGTAGGTAGGAGGTTCAATCAATGTACATCGCAGAAAACGGGGGGATACCAGAACAAGTAACAAGTTTCTCCTATCTTGAATATGTAATAACAGATTGGTAGAAATGAAATAGAAATCAAAAAATAGAATAGGAATGGCAAAAATGTTTTCAACAACATGAAATCAGTATTAACATCTTGAGAGATAAACAATGTATTAAAATGAGATTTGTCAAATGTTATATTCAACACAACACTACTATATGGAGCGGAGGCCTGGGCAATGACAAGCAATTAGAAAGCCGAATTGAGGCCCTGGGTCTGTGGATATACAGAAGAATATGTCGTATTTCATGAAAACAAAAATAATCAAATACAGAGGTTCCAGAAAAACGGTGAATGAAACGAGAGTTTATGAGTTATGAAAGAAGAAAAAAAGAAATAAGTGAAATATTTCGACCATTTTAAAAGACACAACATTCTTATAAAACCATAATGGAGGATAAGACTGAAGGCAAGCGAGCAAGAGATAGGCAACGATACAAGTGGAAAGATAGTATCAAGAGATGGACGAACACGAGTCTGATAGAATGTACAATCAAGGCGAGAGACAGTGTTTAAGATCCATTGCAGCCAGCCTTCATTGGAGAGACGGCACCTGATTGACTGATCCATCCATCCGTCATGTGCCATGCCGGTAAGCGTGGGCGGTCATGTTCTGCCATCTCACTCGATCACCAGAGTCGTGGATCAGCTCAGTGTTTCTGTCTCGACCATGCCACGAGGCCAAGCCATCCAGATATTTGCTTCTAGGTCTTCCTCTTGGTCTGTTCCCTTCGATCTTACCAGTTGTCACCAAGTTCTCCAATTCATTTCTTCTCATAACATGCCCAAAAAATTTTGACTGTCTGCGTCTAATATCTCTAATCAGTTTACGATTGACTGATAAATTCTTCAAAATCTAAATAGCCGCTCGTGTGCTATCAACACAGACTGACTCGTTATTGATCAGAAATGAAATAGACTGCAGTGCTGTAAAGCTGTAGAACGCAATGAGTAAACCAACGGAAACCAGAAGTCCAATATGTCAGCTTTACGTTACGGCTATAGCCTTCATGTGCGCACAAACCGCAAGAAGTTGTATCAGTGTCTGTTCATTATTTGTGTGCTGACGGAGACTAGCCGCAACGATCACTTTATTACATGTGATTGTGTTCTTGAAAAGCGGGCCTATTCCTAAGACTGCCAGATTTTGTAACTGAGAAACCTGGGACGTTTCGTTTAAAATCGGAGATGTTCCACACATTTAATATTGTCACTTATCATCATCATCATCAAGTGCCCTGCCGACTGGCGTAGGCGTTTATCTCGCTTCACATGTCCTTGGTACTCCTGATCAAGTCTGCTGATTATATACCTGCAAGCCACCCTCTTAGCCATCCCAGAATCATTTCACTCGGACTACCTCTGCTTCTTTTCCCACTGATCTGTCCGTGTTCACGATACTTTCCTATACATCTCTTCTTATCATTTGACCAAAGAACGTTGTTTGACCCTTTGTTATAATAGTAAATAATGCATTTGTTTCATTAGCCTCGTCTAGACAGTCGCTGTTAGTTACTCTGACAGTCCAAGTTATTCGCAACATTCGTCTCAGGAACATCATCTCCATAACTTCTAAGCTTTTCAGTAGTATACAATGCACGTTTCGGGTCGTATTTGCCGGAGCCTCCGGCAATTGACCTTGACCTCGGCTGATTTTCACTCCCCCTCGGTCATGTAGTTGGGTGGGTAAGGGGTGGTATGTAGGGGTAATATATCTTTTATATTTTGGGTTGTGTAGTAAAAAAATGTGTGTACCACATAATCAACATGAAGCACCCTCTTGGAGTGGTCAACAAGAAAAATCATTCATACCACTAAAAAACCAAAGAGTTCGTTTTCATAACTTTTTTATTTTTTCATCAAATTTTCAATAGTGTGTAGAAGAGTCAACAAAATATTTTTCATTGACATCACATACGTGTATTTTCATTGACAAAGTACATTCATTTTTTATTGGTCGTGACAAAGGTGACATTGAGTCTTTTATATAGCCATTTCACACATATGACCACTTTAATAGAACATATAGACACCAAACAGTAGAAAACATATATACATAAGTACACTAGGACGGGCTATATGTCTAGGGGTGATGTAGTGACCTTGTCTTTGTGAACTTGACGTTTTATGTAGAAATAGGATAGCGAGTTTCTGTGTTGTGTGTATGTGTAGATAGACGTGTCTTGTGTTTTGAAACCTACATTTGTCCCTCCAGTCGCTGTCTGTGTCTCAAGTACATCTAAAAATGTTTGTCTGTCTAGGTGTGTGTTGTGGTGTTTGGTGAGGCCCTTTGTGCTTGTTTTATTGTAGTCTCCGAAACAATGGTATGTTTTACTACATAAGGATACCATTCCATCCCCTTCGTATTCTAACTTGAAAAGACCAGGGGTTCTCTTTTCATAAGCTTTGATAGTCTGGCAAGCCTTGCAGGTATCAGTACTAACTATATGTTCAGAGCAGACTTCAGCCGGGAACCACTGATTATAAACTCTATCATACTCTGCTCTAAGGTGTGGTCTAACTGCTTCCGCTAGGTTAGGTGTGCTAAGCACTAAGTAAAGAGAGTCAGTGTCCATTTCGCATAATTGGAAATCTTCCCTGTCTATAAATACATCGAGAAAGTCGTAGTAGAAAGCCAACATTCTTAATTTGGCATATTGATAGACAAAGAACCCAATCTGTAGAGGTAAATCCCAGACTGTTGTCTTTTTCCCTTTTACTACTTCAAATATGTCGTCGGTCAGGGGTGTCATCTTCTTAAATAAGGGATTATTTATTAACTTGGTTGTGTCTTCACCCTTACAATAGGAAACATTGGTGTGTTTGGCCTTATTGGTTAGAGTTTTGCCGTATGCGGCATTCCCCAATAATTTCATGGTTTCTGCCTTAACGGTAGAGGTTGTATTACTGTCACCTTCTCTTCTGGCATCAGACACCATATCACCAAATTCTTGGAAGCAGCTAACTGGCTTATATTCAATGATTTGGTACACATGGGTGACCTCTAGCCCATGTTCCAGATACCATTTTAATAATGGTGTGGTCAACAGGAGCTTTTCTCCGATATAGCTACCTATAAGTGTCCGTCTGGCACTTGACAGCAGTTTATGTGACTGGGCGTACTGCCTCATAAGGTCACCAATATCCTCTCTGCCCACTTCAATATTTTTAAATATTGGTGTCATCTCTGAGAATCGCGCTTTGTATTTGTCTGGCACGTGGATATCACACTCTATCAACCCAAACAAACTCTCAGCTCTTACAGCCTTTAGAATCCTTTCTTTGTTAATGGTCTTTTTATTATGCCATGGTTTGACATATGGGAATCTGCCCTTGACAAAACCCTTAACGTCACTATTGGTCTTTTTAAGGTTCCGCCACTCACATTCCCACATTTCTACTACTTTAACTTTCACCTCGTTAACCAAGTAGTCGTGAATGTCACAGGTATTGTCATATAGTTCTGTCAGAGGTATCTTATTTACTGGATTTATGTCAATACCACGCGTCAGGGGACAGTCTGGGTGACCGTGGAATAGACATCCGTGAAACTGATACACGGTTGTATTCACCCTATCCCAACCATCTACTCTAATATGACGTGGACCCAGCGCCATCTCCCGTCCATTGAATTGTGTCCTCAACTCTATATTCTCACTATGCTCTATCCACGCTAGCCACTCTCTGCACTGAACAGTGTAAAATCTACCCTTATGAGTCTTGAACTCATCTTCTGCCTTTCGAATGACAGGAAAACCCGTGGGCATCTTTTGCATTAGAGCCCACAGGTAGAGAGCGTTAGCGTCATACCCTTTCAAACTCTTAACAAGCTTACCCCCTCTGATGCGTGTCTGACCTATCTCATGGTACCTATGAAAGATTATGGATGGCCCTCCTACAATATTGTCTCTAAGTGTTTTGTGCAGGTCTTTCTCGTTCTCAGAACATAGTGAAAACAGTACGTTTTTGGGCAGAGTCCTAAAAAGATATTTTAAGGTTACTCCAGGGACGGAAATGGCATCCTTAAACATGTCTACACCTAAATCTTTGTAGAAGGTAACCTGTTTATCTAATGCCTTAATAAAAGGCTGAACATCTTTGTTATTATACCACACTAGAAAGTCTTCTAATGTGGCCATCTTATTTTCTATCCACACTTTCTGACACACTTGATACTCTGCTTCGGAAATGTTACAATTTCTTAGTTTTGAAAAGAATGCCTCGTGTGGGGGTAACTGTGTTTCTTTTAGTTTTTCAAGGTTAGTTATAAACTCATAAGGGAAATTTCCCTTAGTTTCTTTAATTTTGTAAGCGGCTAGATACTTTGAGTAGTTGAAACCTGGTGCTAAATAGTTACTGATATCTAGAAACTTCAATTGATCTGTGGCAATACACATAAAATTATTGTTTCTCTTGACAACAAAATTACACGACACGTCCTCTGATTTTATAAAATACGAGAAGAGGTATGGCTTAATGAGGTTCATATCGTACTTTCCAGAGTTGAACCCCAGGACCGGTAACTCTTTCAAGTACGCATCGAACCTGTCAATTAAAGTGTTTTCATTTATCGCCTCTAGTGCAGTGTACACATCTTCGAACTTATCATGCAGTTCTGAATACGTCGCATCAGCGATTCGGGTCAAATGATCAAGCATCCTATTCACCAGATCTTGGGGATCACCCGCTGTGATGAAGCAGACCGGGGCCTCGAACCCAGGTACGTTGGAGGCGACTGAGCACGACATGGGAACATGTTTTGCTAAAAATGTTGTTGAATTACTATCACTAGGAAGATTTGAAGCCTCAAAGAAGCATTCAAAATCGTATGTAGCCCTGTACGGGTAAACATACTTAGGATCAACTGGGATGCCTTGGTCAGCAATTAATTCCCAGACGGTTTCTGGTGGACTGTAAACCCCTCCTTTAAAATGCTCTATAGTTTTACCTCCGTTGCAACTGTTTTCATGACGTTCCATATATCTATACTCCTTCCACAACTTCCCGCATTTTGGGCAACTAAAAGCGTGAGCTGCTTTGTCAATATCTACAATATGCATGAAATGCTCTTTAAAAAACAAAAGTCTTAACGTTTCATCATATGTTCCACTACCTCTAAGCTTTGGTACAAGTGAATGGTTATCATCGTACTCAAAAATATCTACATTGAGAGCAAAACATTCTTCTAAGGTGGGGACATCAAGAAGCTTAACACCTGGAAAATTAGTTAGGGACTCTATGTTTTGATACTCTTTCCACTTATTAGCATACTCTTTCGTCTGTTTCCTAAGATCTTTCGGTGGTGATCCTTTGTGTACGGTTAGTGCTCTAAAAAAGCAAAGATTATCAGTGTATGGCTTGAGGTTTGAGTCGTGTTGTAATATATTGATGGCTTGGTTGTGGGTAATGTATTCGGGAATATCAGTCAGGCAGCAACCAATAGGAAAATCAGGAATGTGAAAAATATAAAATGACGTAGCAGCTACTGTCTCTACACTGTATTTGGTGTCTGGTCGTTGCTGCATAGCATATGTAAGGATATCATGTTGATGAACTGTCTTGATGAAGTCGTCAAAGTCATGTCTGTTATTAATTAAAGCTGGAAATTCTAAAACAGAAGAATTGTTAAATGATGCATGAAAGAATCTAAGGTCCTGTGTTTCTCTATGTCTCAGAATTAAATGGTGGGAATAATTGATCTTGAATCGGTTTGTTTGAGTATTAAAGACCTTGTATAGGGTATCTGTCCAGTCGATAGGGTGCTGTGTCTGTGGGCTAATGTAGTATGTGTAGACTGACATGTGTTTACCACACTTGTGATGTGTCCTAATACTATCCCAGTTTTCCCTATAGGTGGGTTGGATTTCATCAGGGAGGTTGTCTGGTGTTTCTGTTTCAACTTGTCCAAGTTTCTGTTTTTTAGGTGTATGTGTGTCTGTGGGAGCTTTCCTTTTACGTTCTGTGGTGTTTGATGCAGTAGTATTTGGTGCTGTAGTGTCCGTGTTTGAAATTGAGGGTGTAGTGTGCATTGATGGGGTAGTGTCCATTGATGATGTCTGGTGATGCTTTTTAATGTGGGACTTTAGATCATCTTTTCGTTTGTATGAGTTATAACATATGTGGCACTTGTGAGTTGTGGTGTTGTGTATGGTGTTAATGTGACGTGTGAGATTGCGCTGTTCAGTGAAAGCTTTGTCACATGTAGGACACAGAAAGACATTCTGAGTAGTGGTCATAGTGATAGACAGAACTGTGGTGATGAGTCAAGTTTCCGGTGATAAGCTCTTGTGTATCCAAACTTTTCCAAATTATAGATCTTGGTAGTAGACAGTGTTATTCAGCAAAAGACACTTTTAACTTCCTGTATTGGTAATATGAAGCAATAGTTTCCGGTTGTTGATAAGGTGCTATTAAGATCTTGTGTAGTTGGTAGCTTTTCCTGTTATTATAGTTCCCAGTAATGGCTTGATAATGTTAGTCAATAGTTTCCGGTGTTGGCTTTGAGGATAGTAGGACTTTGTGTGGATCCAATAGATAACAGCTTGATAGTGAAAATTAGTGTGTAGGTTCCTATCGTTCCACTCTTGTATAAATCGCGAGTAAGCACTGGAGGGCAAACAGCTGTGGAGAATAACAAAAATCATTATAGATATTTTGCAACCATATGACATATCTACAGGAAATATTGAATAAGATATACCAAAAGGAAGATATAGCAACTGAGTCACATAACACTTAGTATTATATTTTCATTTTCTCTGTTTTCTTCACATCCAGTCCTTATGTAGTTGATGGTGAAGACAAACAATGACCTTTTTTAAATTTTTTTTTTTAAATATTTTTTTATCTTTTATTTTATTTATTTATTTATTTTTTATTTTTTTTTAAATTTGTAATTGTATTCTCTGTGTTATTTTATAATGGATGACACAACTGTGGTATACTAATGAACATTGCTGAATACGACCACCAAGGAACAGTATTTAGGATTGAAAATATTTAGTGATGTTTAATATGAAAAACGTTGAAGGCATACCAGTGGTAGACAGTTCCCTTCCTTTCCTTGTACGTAATAGCCTCAAGATTGTACTTCCTTGTATGTAATGGCTTCGATCTGTCAGCAACTTTTCAACCTGGTGAAAGGATAAATATTATAGATATAACAAAGTAAAATAAGATAGGGATTCTTGAAACAACTAATGGAAACAAAGATAAATTTGGCTAATATGAAGATAATCACAGAAAACTCAGAATATTATATAAGAGGTCAAAGAAACTCTCAGTGCTTAACAGTAAAATACGAAACTAATAGCAAAAGAATTCAACCACTTACTAATCAAAGATCAGCAGAAGGATACCTAAAGACAACAGATGGATAAAATAATAGAATAGCTTTTACACGTATGATCAGAATATTGAAAAAACCTTTATGAAGTTAACAGAGAAGAATATAATAAGGAAGGGCCACCGTTTTGAATGTGGAGGCTCTAACCATATGAAAGCTACCAAAAGCCCGGTTCAGACAGCATCATAGCATAAATGCTTAATACTTTAGAACTGATGATCTACAAACGG
Organism: Cepaea nemoralis; assembly: GCA_014155875.1. NCBI lineage: Eukaryota > Metazoa > Mollusca > Gastropoda > Stylommatophora > Helicidae > Cepaea > Cepaea nemoralis. The sequence goes on along the minus strand of JACEFZ010003651.1, from coordinate 135,099 downwards.
CTGGAAAAGACCTTAGACATGTAAAAACATATAATGAAAACTACAAGCTACCATAAAAACTGATAATGAAGTAGACCAATTTCAGCCTATTGAGAGAGGTGTGAGATGGGTATGTATAATGTCGGCTTGTACAATGAAACTGTTTCCAGAAATATAGAAGACATGAAAGGAAACAATAACAGCTAGGCAGATGACACAGTCTGATTACATACAATGAAGAGGACCTGCAACATTTAGTAGACCCACGCAGTCAATAACTAGGGGTGGAACTGAATAGTAAGAAGACACAGATTATAACCCTTACTGGAAAATAGGTACCTTACACAATGTAACAATTGAATTTAATAGCTGTTGAAGCAAAACATCCTTCTTCGTTGAATGCGAAAATGAGAAAAAGACTTGGCCTTCGTTTCGTCACGGGTTTTGATACTGTCTGCGTGAGAGAGGTGTATAACTGAAATGAACAACATCAATCAACCAATCAGAGAACAGATAACATCAAATCACAAAGGGTATATCCCTGTAGTGGTCTGAGGGACATTTTGAATCAACCAATCAGAGAACAGATAACATCAAATCACAAAGGGTATATCCCTGTAGTGGTCTGAGGGACATTTTGAATCAACCAATCAGAGAACAGATAACATCAAATCACAAAGGGTATATCCCTGTAGTGGTCTGAGGGACATTTTGAATCAACCAATCAGAGAACAGATAACATCAAATCACATAAGTCATATCTCCTGTAGTGACCAACAATATAACTGCCTGACATTTTGAATTAACAGAAAAACAGATAAGAAATTAACACAAATGTTCTTTCCGAGATGTAGGTCATGTGACCGGAAGCCCACTTTGGTCATTTATGTCCACGTCTTCCAGATGTATGTTTCCAACCCGAACCACCTTTGACCTGGTGTAACCCACTTTAATTATGACCAAGACTGTTACACAGACCGATGAAGAGTCATACATCTCTAAGACACCACCAGTGGTATGATTATCTTTAACCCATATAGACATCACTAACCGCCCTTATAATACACCATTGGTTACAATAGTTATATATCGAAAAGTCCCAAGTCGGCTTCTGATGTATTAACTTCTAACACGTGGCACTATTTCACTTTATAAAGAAAACTATTTTAGTAAAGTTTGTTTTAAATGAAACCAGAAGTATTCTAATGTGTGAACTTTGAAAATTAATTGTCTTGTTGCGAAAAGTGTATATAAGAAAATATTCCTGGGTGATCCTGAAATCTAAATGTGTACACACATACCTTACTACTACCACTCAGTAACATGTCCTTTGCAGAATCTCGTTCCCATAAAAACCCGCCGAAAATATAGAAGAAAAAAAATTCTTGATCACAAACAAGATGTCCATTACAACCAACTGGAGATCATCCATCTTTAGATCTTCCAAGACATACACCCTTATTGTTCTCTCCAAACTTTCATGACGTTTCAAGTGACCAAATATACCAATTTTCTTTGCTTGTCTTTAAAAAACCATCTTCAATATTCTTGAAGTAAAGTAAGATATTCTTAGAACCCCTCTATTACATTTTATATTCAAGTGTCTTTATGACGTGTTTAGTGTCTCACAGGCGTAAGTTGAATACTCTTAAAAACATAATTGTCTGTAGTTCTATCTGTCCCACTCTATTAAGTTGTCTTTGAAGAGCAATTGATAATCGATTAATTTCATTGTGTCACTGTTGGTAATCAAGCTATTCGAAAGTTTCCACCACCTGGTTGTTATGGGGTTCTTGGCTTTGCCGAAAGCACATTACTTTCCTTCTGGACAGTGACTATTTTAAGCTGTGACCATACTGATGATCTATCGGTCCAGACCAACAACAATATGTTGTTACACCTCATCCACATGCTTCCATGGCTTCACATAACCCTGATTCAGGTACGCCACCCAAAAGTGCTCCATAGAAGAAAGAAGGATACCCTGTAATCGGGACTACCATACACAAGTAAATTTTAGGCCAATCTCTCAGAATATCACACACAATCAGTCATACACACTCTCATTGTGAGTTCTTTATAGGCTGTCTGATCATTGTGCTAACATTAGAGGTCTTAGAGTGACCAACAACAACAACAACAACACACATATAGGCGGACACACAGTCATATATACCAGTATACCCACATAGAGAAACCCACCGACAAATAACCAGATACAGACAACCAGACATACAGACAGATAAAAAGACATATAGATAGACTCACAGACAGATAGATGGACACGCAGTCATAGACACCAGTATATCCACATTGAGACACCCACAGACAAATAACCAGATACAGACAACCAGACATACAGACAGATAAAAAGACAGCCAGACATATAGATAGACACACAGACAGATAGATGGACACTCAGTCATAGACACCAGTATATCCACATTGAGACACCCACAGACAAATAACCAGATACAGACAACCAGACATATAGACAGATAAAAAGACATATAGATAGACACACAGACAGATAGATGGACACTCAGTCATAGACACCAGTATAGCCATATAGAGAAACCCACCGACAAATAACCAGATACAGACAACCAGACATACAGACAGATAAAAAGACACGTTTTTAGTCATACGCGCAATCACTGATACAAACCATTAACAGATAAATGAAACAACAAACACACGGCCCGAAGTGTCCCCTCACATTACCTTCTTACTTTTCAATCTTTGTGCTCAGAATATGGTGAATTTTAGATTTATTCTGATGACATTCTGATTATCATGTGGTTACACCTCTATTCACCCCTCATGTCACTAAGCGGTCATGTTCTACCATTTCACTCGATCACTAGAGTCGTGGATCTGGTCTCGACCATACCAACCCATCCAGGTATTTACTTCTCGGTCTGTTCCTCTCGATCTTGCCAGTTGTTACCCTGTTTATTTCTCATAAAATACCCAACAAATTTTGTCTACCTTTTATTTCTATAATCTATTTACGATTTTCATTTTGTTTCTTGTAGATTATTTTCTGCCCGTGGTATCTTTTCTCCACCTTTCCATCAGATGTTTTTTCTGCCTGGTCCATACAGCGATACAAAAGTATGAAGCAATTCAACCCTTTCTTTTTCTAATTGCTATCTTTTTGGTCAGTTTCGTCTTGCTAAAGGCTACATTCGCCGTGGCGATTCTTGTAAGCTCTTCAAACCATTGCCCCTCAGAACTGTTCCGAGATAATTGTACTTGTTTTCCTATTTACTTGTGGTGTTTTCCTAATAATCTGTGTCTTTTTAATGCTAATCCTAGTTGTTCACGTCTATTAATTGTTGCAGGTCCTGTTCCTTGTCTACAATCAAGACTGTCTATCTATTGATGTCCCGCAATAATCTTTTCATATAATTCTGGTATACAGGGGAAAAACATTACACACCCCTTTTAGTTGGGTGACTATTTCATTATCAATCCACATGACAGATCCAATATGTTTTTTCTTCCCCACCAATTTGTAGATTTTCAACATAGTTAATTTGCCGTACACAGCCTTATCAACGTGATAACATTCACATGTGTGGTAAAAGCCTTGTGTAGATGACTTTTGTGCTACATTCCTTTGAAAAGGCGTAACAAGTAAAAACGAAAAGAGAGCAAGTGAAACCAGACCTTGTGATGCGTGAGCCCGCCTTTCCCTACTGCTCGCGTGGGCTCGTGCCTTGGGGAATTTATATGAGAAACCAGACAGGTCACAAATACAATTCGGAAGATACCATGATACAGTTTTGGGGGATAGATAATGCAACAGATCTATAATTGTTGGACATTGTAATAATATGGAGTGCTCTATCAAGAAAATATTAATAATGGTATCAAAAGAAAGTAAATGTTTTACAGGACAGCGCTGTCAACAGCTTTCAGCTGATTTCTAGACAAGCTTACACTCAGTAGTTTGCCATTGAACGATCGGCTCACATCATAAGTATGAACCAGTGCTGCTTCTCACAGTGAGCACGTTACTTACGAAGAAAAAGTGTAACCGGGGATACCAACAGTGGTGACACCAAATGTGACATAGAAACATTCTTAACCAAGTGGATAAATTATCTAGGGGTAATTATCAGATGGATGATATACAAGAGATTAATGTACAGGACAAACAAAATTTTAGAAAATGAAAAAGTAAGAGAGTGGTAAATAGTTTTGGTGTGTGGGAGTGAATGTTGTAACAAAAAAATTAGAAGCAGCTGGTTTGTAAGGTGAATTTCCTGTCTAAAAACTAGAAAAGAAACAACTTTCTTCGATCATGTAAGAGCCGCAGTGAACATCGTGACAACTGTTATCTCAGTAACATACCAATTAGAAATTATGGTAGTTTTATGTCAACAAAGTCGCTTTCAGAACACCAAAGACAGAGTCATGAAGGCCTACAACATTTGATGATGATAGTGTCAGCCAAGTTGGTTTCAGAACACCAAAGACAGCAGTATGAAGGCCTACAACACGGAACTTGATGATGATAGTGTCAGCCAAGTTGCTTTCAGAACACCAAAGACAGCAGTATGAAGGCCTATATCATTTGATGATGATAGTGTCAGCCAAGTTGATTTCAGAACACCAAAGACAGCAGTATGAAGGCCTACAACACGGAACTTGATGATGATAGTGTCAGCCAAGTTGATTTCAGAACACCAAAGACAGCAGTATGAAGGCCTACAACACGGAACTTGATGATGATAGTGTCAGCCAAGTTGATTTCAGAACACCAAAGACAACGTCATGAAGGCCTACATCATTTGATGATGATAGTGTCAGCCAAGTTGATTTCAGAACACCAAAGACAGCAGTATGAAGGCCTACAACACGGAACTTGATGATGATAGTGTCAGCCAAGTTGATTTCAGAACACCAAAGACAACGTCATGAAGGCCTACATCATTTGATGATGATAGTGTCAGCCAAGTTGATTTCAGAACACCAAAGACAGCAGTATGAAGGCCTACAACACGGAACTTGATGATGATAGTGTCAGCCAAGTTGGTTTCAGAACACCAAAGACAGCTATGTGTTGTGTGGTGCGAAAGAAATAAAGAAGTGTGACTTTTGTACAGAGCGAAACGAAAAAAAAATATAACCATTCGTTCACTCAGAACATGGCGAAATTTAGATTTATTCTGATGATCTCAAAATTAAATCTAATTATCGTGTTAGTAAAACACTTACAAGGCGAGCCTCAGTGTTCGTCTGGGCTGGCGAATAACCACACTGTAGTGTGACCCGTGTTTTGTTAACGTGCGCGGTCATCCGAGAAAGCTTGCCAACACGGCTTCTGGACAAAATTCGCAACGGAACTAAATTAGCCACAAATGTGCAACCTGTTGAGTTTATAATATCAATATCTATTGATATATTTCGTAAAACACCATCAAAATTGTTTTTTGAAATAAACGACATCATAAGCTTTCATTTGACTATAAGTTTTAATACTTTGACCTATCAAAAAGTTATTTTATTACACATTTAAGGCGTCATACGACGCGTCCTTGTTCGATTGTGCATACATATATAATTTTTTAAAATATATAAGAATGGTTTATTATGCTATATTGCTTTTTAAAATACTTAAAACTTGGTATTATTAAATATTACACGGTTCCTTTTTCTGATATTTGAATAATTTTGTCTAAATCTGACTTTTTCGGAAGCGGGCATAGCACAGTTGTACCTATAAATTATGTTACTTTTTATACAACTGAAAACCATACTTTATTGGTGCTTAAACATAATAGCGGAGTAATTATTTGTCTAATATGTTTATAAATGTCTGTTCTAGAAATATGTTTTGTCTATCGCTGTAATTCTTATTTTTATCATCTCCGACAGTCACACTTGCAAGGTTGCTGTTGTATCTTTGCTTTGTAAGACCAGTGTTACCAGAAGTAATAGCTTAGTTGATAGCGCACTTGGCTTGTGTTCGGGTGGCAGTGGTTCGATCCTCAAAGTGTAATATTTTTTTTTTTTTTTTTTTTAATATTCGTTCGCACGCTTTAAACCGCTGTTCATCAATATACCGTTGTCTACTATTTTTCTTTTTGGTATCTCTTTCGCTTACGCCCACAGATAAGAAGATAGACACTTTGTAACGCCGAAAAAAAGAATACATTATGTTTCATGTCGGTAACCGCTCTGGGTCTATCATTATCATGTGTCGCTTCTTCTTTCGTTCGCTTGAAATGTGTCTATGATTGTGATATTGTCTCTTGTATAAATTTAACGTTGTCGATAAGACTTCTGACTCAAGTTTGTAACGAAAAGACATAACACTACCAGCTTAGTTATTAATTTTAAATAAATTAGATTTTTGTGTAGGGTAGTAATTCTTCAGTCATCGTGTGCCATGTCGGTGGGCGTGACCAAACGTGGTACATTTTACCCTGTTGATAAGTTTAATAAAACAGAGTACAACAGACAAATCTGTCAATAATTGAGTTGATTAAATCGTTTCTTACGGGAATCCCACACAACTTCATTGGGGTTGAGTGAAAACCAGATAATTGAGGTTGTAAAAAGTGATACATTTTTCGGGTTGGTGGAGTGTGATATAGAGACCCCGACTGCTTTTACAAGAGTCCTTTGTCGAAATGCCCCCCTATTTTTTAAGAACACATAAGTGTCGAGGGACGATATTGGCGTATTTATGAAGTATTTATGCGTACCTCACGCCGGACATTGATTGGTAGTTATTTCGGGAAGAAAATATTATTAGCCACCTCTCTTTTAAAGTGGTATCTAGCCCATGGGTTGGTGGTTACACACATCTACCAGACAATAGAGTATCGACCGGTTAGTTGTTTTAAACAATTTGGGGAAACAGTGTCTAATGCCCGTAGCCAAGGGGATAACAATCCAGCTGAGAGTATTACGACAGAAACAATGAAATTGTTAGGTAATGCCACTATATGTTTTCTACTGTTTGGTGTCCATATGTTCTATTAAAGTGGTCATATGTATGAAATGGCTATATAAAAGACTCAATGTCACGTTTGTTACGACCAATAAAAATGAATGTCCTTTGTCAATGGTTTGACTCTGCTACACACTATTGGAAATATGATGAAAAATAAAAAGTTATGAAAAACGAACTTTTGTTTGGTTTTTTAGTGGTATGAATGATTTTTCTTGTTGACAACTCCAAGAAGTTTCTTCATGTTGATTATGTGGTACACACCTGTTTACTACACAACCCAAAATATAAGAGATAAATTACCCCTACATACCACCCCTTACCCACCCCCTTACCCAACTACATGACCGAGGGGGAGTGAAAATCAGCCGAGGTCAAGGTCAATTGCCGGAGGCTCCGGCAAAATCTAAAAAGTGATACATTTTTCGGGTTGGTGGAGTGTGATATAGAGACCCCGACTGCTTTTACAAGAGTCCTTTGTCGAAATGCCCCCCTATTTTTTAAGAACACATAAGTGTCGAGGGACGATATTGGCGTATTTATGAAGTATTTATGCGTACCTCACGCCGGACATTGATTGGTAGTTATTTCGGGAAGAAAATATTATTAGCCACCTCTCTTTTAAAGTGGTATCTAGCCCATGGGTTGGT